>JAPDSC010121211.1:0-12703 GCA_026290005.1 Latrodectus geometricus | reverse complement strand
CCATATCCCTTATATATTTACAATAACATATCCCTTAAAATAAAAATACCCATATCCCTTATATATATGAAATAGTTTAGCTTTGTTATAGCATTTTTTATGGAGCTGAGATTTTTAATAACAAAAAGATCTTTTTTTTTACTTCAACTGTTTTGATTTATGTTTCATACAAATGTTCTGAATAACTTCATATTCCAAAATAAATCTTCTGAAGTATTTTATATTTTACAATTTTTTAATAGATAAATTGTAATTTACTTTAATATTGAAGAAATATGAAAAAAATGCATCTTTATTTAAAATAAAACATAATTTCAACGAGGAATGGAAGCAGGCTTCTTCCCGATGTATTTCAATTGCGTGTCTTCATCCGTCATACAAAACTAAAACTTCTTTCTTTTACCGGAATAGAAAAATGAGTTTCCAACAGTCGGCAGTAGTTTACTATAAATTTCCTCCTTTATTTTCTTTGAGTATTATTAAGTTCACGCAAGAGAAAATGGAAAATTGCGCTCCCCACGGCAGAAATGAATGTAGTTTTGAATAAAGGAGAAAATATGCCCACAGACTCATATCTACATTTGTTTTCTCTGATGCGACATTGAGAAATGTCTTGTTTCCCTGGAATGCATCTTTCGATTGAGATACTCGTTTCATCTTATTCCTATGGAAGCGACCCTTGCAAGTCGTTAAGGATTCTATTTTGGAATAAATGCAAATCTCTTTATATGATAAAGAGATATGAATAGTTTTTAAATGATTAGTTTAGTTTAGAGAAAAGTTTGGTTTAAAATATTACATTTTTTTCGTCAGAGCATGAGTTTTTTGATATACTTAAGCTTGTCGATATTTTAAAAGTGCGTTGAATGCAAAATTGGTGCATCTATTAAAAATATGTTTTTCTATAAATGCATTGCAAGAACTTTAAATTTTCTTTTCATATAACATATTTTCATTTATATTATTTAGTCAATATTTTAAAGTATTGCTAGTTTATATAATTGAAGTATTATTGTGTTTTTTAATAATTCAATTATTTAAAGCATTGAAGTAAATAATATTTCAAATAAAAATGAAGCAAAAATTGAATCCATTTGTAAATATTTTATTGAGAAAATTTTACTAGTGTTTATTTGATTTAAATATTTATATTTCGGAAATATCTTTTTTTAATGAGATTACTATAGTGTATAACGTTTGTATTCATGTTGACGTTTTCCAATAACGTTAAATCATTTATTCAAATTTACTTTCACATTTAAATTAATACTTTCTAATGACAAATGATAGTTTTTAGGGTTTCTATTTTGAAATATTGTGAAGCTTTTTCAATGATAAGAATATAAGTATTATTTTAAGGAATGAAATAATTTTAAAGGAATGTTTTTGTCAAATCCTTTAATTTTCAATTTAGGATTAGATTTCGATATATATTAATCTACGATAATTCTAAAAGTTTACGTGATATAAAAGTAATGTATTTGTTCTATTTGTATTATATTTGTACATTATACTTATTTTTATATATATTATATTTGTATACATATAAAAATTAATATTTGTATCGAGCAATGTATGAAGCAGTTAAATGCCTTCACACGGCATATAGTGGGATAAATTTGCAAATAGTCATTGTAAAACAGTTTTCAACACATATATAGAATAAAAAGAACATTGGTGTCAGAAATGTTTTAATCAAAAGTTTTTTTTTTTTTTTAATTTTGAGTAAAGATTTTCTTACAATGATTTTGATCGAAATTTTTTAATTAAAGTCGTGAAATGTGTTACTATATTTACATTTTCATAAAAGCATATGCCACACACTTGTAAAAAATAAAGTTACATTTTTAAAAATAGAACTTTATTATTTAAGTGAGTATTATGACATTATCTTATACTTATGTTTTTTTAAACATTAAAGAAAGAGCTTAAAATTTATAATCATTTAACCAAATATTTATTTTATAATTTTTACCGAACTTTCATTTAATGTAGTTGAATATAAAATCAATCAAAAAATATATATTTCTCCAAGAAATGTAAGCTGATAATAAACATTATTTTATAATTTTTCATTAGTAATGAAATCTATTTTGTTTTTGTGAGCACTCATAACAAAAAATCACATGAAAAAGCTAATTTCTTAGCAAGGATACTTTAAATCTTCCCATATTAGCATTCTAAAGAGCTGTTACAAGTTATTTCATTGTTTGAAGTTTTAACTATATGGAATGAAGTGTGCATTTTATCTGGTAATGCTGGGATAAAAAAATTTCTTTCTTTTGCCATAAACTTCATACTTAATCAATTGAATTTAAAATTAAAGTTTCTGAATTTTCATCAGGGTTGGGTAAATTTGCAATTTACCTATTTTGTTTCAATCTAAAATCAAATAATTTATATTAATGTTTAAAAAATAATCATAAGATAAGAAACATTTTTCTCTTACTTTTTCTTTGATTATTCAAGATTATACTTGCAGAAAGGCATGGAAATATATGACATGATATATAAAGTGAACTTAGTTGTTTTCTTCCTGTCCAGAGGGCTGTTCTCTTCATTTGACTGTCTTATCTTTAACAGCATATAATATTTTATTTAACATATTTTTGTAAAAATCATGCTGTCTTCTGCTGGATGGTATGTCTTCAAAATACTTAATGATTAGTGATTTATATAGATGTAAAATATTTTAAACTAATTTCACATTTGCCTTTTATACTCTGCATAATTGTCCAATGTCATATATTCTCAATGAATTATTGATAAGATCAGACGTTTTGCTTAATCCTTCAGAATTATCAACTTATTTAGCAATTTCAGTTAGATAGTAAAATCAAAGCAACTTCTATTCAAAGAATGATTTCAATGTAAAAATAACTCAAAATTTTACAAAATAAATTTGAGTCACTTACTAAATATATTAAATAAGGTGAGAATACACAAATGCTTCAACATCAATAACTTCTAAAATACATGGAAATAAGTGTACTCTATGGCAGTATTTTGACACAAGGCTATAATTTGGCATTTTATGAAGACCTTACTGGAAGTATCTTTGCATCGTAAATGAATCGATAAACAAGTAAGGATCATAAACATTAAAGGATTACAATGAGGCAATAAAACCTTCTATTCCCGTATTCAATACAACATAAAAAGTACAATACATTTTTGCGATCATATTTTGCAAACAAAACCATTTTAGCAGCAGTAAATAACACATAAATTTCCTGTATCTCGTAAAAAAAGAAATCATTAACAATTCGCATAGTAATCAAAATAAGTGTGATGAATATTTAATATACCTATGTAAATACTAATTGTCTTAAATTATTCTAATTGTTAAATTAATCTTGAGTTAGAGCTTTTATGGAAAATATTAATTTAAAAGCTAATTTATTTAATATTTTTTGTATTGAGAAAACTATTTTCAATAATATTTTAACTAAGAAAAACCCCTTATAGGTTTCTTGAATTTAAATATAATATGTAATAAATGTAATTTCATATGACGCACACATTCAATTGCAATAATTGATTAATTGGATTACAATTTTTTATATTTAATAAAAAGTATTATAGAAATTAAGTTTCCACCTATGACAATGAAATATATTTAAGCTAAACTTCTTAAATATGAACAATTAAATAAATGAATTAATGGCTTAAGAAAAAATTACTTAAATAAATATGGAGCTATATTATGTCATTACTGTAAGCAAATAACAATTAAATCTTTTATAACAAGATAGGTCAAATACTTAACAGCTTAAACAATTTGAAAATTGTGATTAAGATTTTACATATTTTATTTAATATTAGCCAGATATTTATGAAGAAAAAACTTTAAACTTACATATCTATAAACATTAGAGATGTCACTATAAAAATATTTTCTCTTGTTTAGAAATCCCTTTTAATTATATATTTGAAAGCATTAATAAAAAAAATCTGCTAAATATAGAGTGATTCCCGTGATGTTACCCAGATATTTATAAAGCAAACAACTTCAAATTAACATATCAATAAACATTACATATATTACTATAAAAAATTTTTTCTCTTGTTTAGAAATCTCTTTAAAATTTAAATTTGAAAGCATTAATAAATGAAATTCGCTTAATATAGAGTGGTCCCTATAATGTTTGTGGTCCTTGAAAAAATATCTATTTTTCATAAATCTTAAAATAGTTAATAAAAATAAATTACTTTCCTAAAATAGAAATTTTAATGATTAAACATGCTTTCTTTAAGTACGAAAAACATTTTAATTAATGATGCCAATAATTTTAGATACTTTTAGAACCATTCTGATATATTGACATGTTAATAGCATGAAAATGAGCGTAAATTAATAAAAAAAACTCTCTAATACTTCCAAAAGTTGTATAAAGTGCATTTAAGTCTCAAATAATAACAGCAAACTGGTTTATCATTTTTAAGAAATTGGGATCAACAATAATTGTATGTTTTGCTGAACATGAGTCAAGGTTTAGTTTAAAAATAAACTTTATTGACATGAAACAATGTCAAAAATTTAAACCAATGAATTTAAGTCAATTAGGCTATCACTTAAGACATGAGAACAAAATATTTCGTTTACAGCACATTTTTGTTTCTTTGTTTTTATTAAAATTTTTATATTTTCAAGTTACCCACAGCAAATTTATTTAAAGCATATTCAATGTGTTATATAACTGAATCAATTTTAGTGTTGTGTCGAGTATAAAAGAATTCAATGTTTTGTCAAGTACAAAAGAAATTACATTAGACGCCACATTTTCCCTCAGTTTCTCACAGGTGA
The DNA here is from genome assembly GCA_026290005.1 of Latrodectus geometricus. Taxonomy (NCBI): domain Eukaryota; kingdom Metazoa; phylum Arthropoda; class Arachnida; order Araneae; family Theridiidae; genus Latrodectus; species Latrodectus geometricus. Next base: position 7,896 of record JAPDSC010121211.1, on the reverse strand, counting down.
AGTCAATATTTATTATGCCAAATATATTTATTAAATTGAGTAATAATGTATTAAACATTGTATTTAGCAAAATATTGAGAATGACTCATTTGGAAGTATTCATTATTAATAGGTACTAGAGACTAGACAATTAGCCATTAATCCAGTCCCTATAGTACTTACAAATCATGTCATTAGTAGGTACTAGTGATTAGATTAATGACTAATTGCTTAGAATAACACACATTGAAAAGAAATTTTAGTGCTTCGGTTTGTTAGAAACTCTGTAATTGTTGCTTAGATTTATTGAAAATAATTTGACCAATTTTTACGTTTTCCTGATTTTTGAACCAAAGAAAACGCACTTCAGAGTTAAGAATGAAACCATGAAGTGTTGAAATGTTCAGATCCATAACCATTCACATTCTATTCAACATCTTATAGTAATAAGAATAATTAAATTGAAAATTGTTTTAAAGAAATACATTGACACCTGATATATAAGTATAAAGCGCTTAGAGTTACAATCTTTTTTTATTAGATACGTAACATAATATTAATCTATTCAGTTAAATATCATACTGTCTTTATCATAAATTCATTAATTTTCGGAAAAGTCTAAACAAAAGCATATCAAATATATACATTTGATTTTTGTGTTTTTTTCCTGAATTGTAGTGGTTTCAGAAACTTAATCAAAATATCAATAGACGTGATAATATTTTAAAAATTGTATCAATTAGTAAAAAATATATTTTTAAGTTAGAGAATATAAAAATGTATATTATAAAAATATACATTCTTCTGATGAAACTATAAACCTTACACTCAAATAACAAGTACAAGGTTAAATATCTTTAAAAATTTATTTGTGAAGTAATTAATAAAGATATAATTAATAAAATTATTTATTTAATGTACGTAATGTATATTTAATATAATTTAAAGTAAAATTAGATAAAAAAAATTTATCAGCCATTTTAAATAACATATTTGGTTCAATTGCATGAAGTCATTCTTTGCTTGAACTAAAATTTTAAAACAAACTGTATTTTAGTTAAAAACATAAACAATTCTTCTCATTTCAAAGTTTTTTTAGGATTATTTGCAAAGTTTTTGAATTTTCAAATAATTATGAGATGACTTTTGATATCCTTTAATGAACAAATTTTTACCCAATGCATCATGGTGATTTTAAGCTTATTTTAACAAATAGAAAAATTATTAATTCTCTAATTTTAAAATGATTTAAAATAGGTAAATGTTCAAACTTTAATGCACTTATTTAATAATATTACAACGTTTTAAAAATAAATTCAATGAGAGAATGATCTTTAATTAAAATTTATAGTGTTTTAAAAAAATTTATATAATATGAAAAAAATTAAATTTTCATGTTTTTAAGTTGTTCAATGCTTTTTATGTGCATTCAAAAGCTGCAAAGACATTTAATAAGAACAGGATGGTAGTTTTTTCAAATATCAAAAATTAAAAATCTTTTTTTTTAAATATCTTAAAATTTTTTGATGATAATATTCATATTGCGATTATATTTTAAATAAAAATTAAACACCCCAGATGCAAGAAACTTAAAAAAGAATATCACAATTCACAAAAGAAAATTCTACATTTACAACTTTGTACGACATTATGTTAGGTTAACTGACATGATAAAAAATTTATACTTAGCTATAAATCAATTACTTAAAATTAAAATTAAGTTTTATATACAAGTAATTTTTAAGCTCTGAATCAAAATAGATTTTGATTATTTACATTTTACTAAGGCCATCTACTCTTTCTAGTGGTCAGCGTACCTGACTACGGATGGGGAGGACCTGGGTTCGAATTTCGGCTCGAACATGGATGTACTTTCTCTGAGTTTCTTGGTCCCTCCTGAGATGATGTACGAATGTGGCCCACCCAATAAACGGGTTTGTAGTGGTGTGACGTGGGTAATTCTACTCGCCTCCTTGACTTGATTCACAGGTGTCCACAGGGTAACGTTAAATGAATAATAATTTCTGGCCTTGTTGCGGCGAAGGGTTAATCACCCAGTGCCCACACTATTAAAAAAAACTATGCTTATCGTTAAATTTCTTCAATAGTGTTTGTGTATGGTATGAATTATTCAAGAGCATAAAAAACTTTAAAACCTGTAAGAATTACTCAACACTTTTGTCTGGCAATACGAAATGCAACGATATTCCACGTTGTTTGTAAATGTAAAGCTGTGCATTGTCATGAATATATATATATATATATATATATATATATAGAAAAATTTATTCTGAACTTCAAATTTAAAAAACAAAAATGCTTTTCAAATTATGCTTAAAAACGCATCATGCATTGTATGCTGTTGAAAATATGAAATCTTGCATAACTTTGAATCAAAATTGGATTTATATTTATAATTTCATGCACTCTCAAAACGTCTTATCACACGTCATTCTTACCGGCATAAAAGCACATTCGTTATGAACTTTCAGAATGCAAAACAGAAATCAGTAAACATACATTTTTTAAAAAATATTTCTCTTAGAAATAAAAAAATAATCCATCTATCTAGAATTTTCAAATTATAAAAACATATAAGCAACAAAATTCATTCAAAGACAAACAAACACGCGTGCACCTCCTTACCTGGCCTAACTCTACAATCAAAAGCATGACGTCGTAGCAAAAAGTACTCATATATGACATTCGCTATTTGGATTTTGCAAGTTTTCTTTTTCATTTTTTCTCGCAAGGCAGAAGAAACCGTGGAGAAGTTGAATCAATATAGATGTCGTTTCCCCTGATCTCATATACTTTTCGAGAGGCCCATCACGTCGAAGATTTCATTCTGTGTTTCTGCAGCTGAAGAACACCACTTTCATAAGTGAGTTCAAAATAAACACATCGTATATTCGTTCGAAGGCTTCGTGATGGCTATGTGTATAAATACATGGAGAACATTTGTGTGACTTTTCTAAATCGTTTATGTTTTCAAAGATGAAAGTTTCTAATATATATTTTTTATGAAATTGTCATTTTTATTGGACGTATATTGCTCAAACGTCATAATTTGAGGAAAAAGTTTGACAGCTTATTTTTATATTTTTATGAAAATTGATTTGTTTTAATTAAAATAAGATTTGCTGATTATCATAGCATATATTATGTATAGAATATTTTAAACATTTAATACACTCATAATGTATAAAAATAATTAAAAATATTTCTTATTTATTATTCCATTGTCATTATTCTACTGAGCATTTACAAAGTCTGTGTAGAGTTTAAAACTGCCTATTTTAATTAATTAATTAAGTTTTCAGCGGTTCATTTATGCAATTTTACACTAAATATTATATTAACTAAGCAATTAAATTTGCGTAGCATTGCGTATTCATTTAATTATTATCGATGTATAAATTTCATTGGATTTTATATTTAACTAACTAATATTATAAAATCATATTAAGCAGTAAATAATTTTACAAATATAGTAATTTAATGTATACTTTGATTGAATTTATTGAATTATAAAAAATTTAATATGAATTTTGCTATACAAAATTATTATTATTACGCATAATATAAATTATTTATTCTCGATAATATATAACTTTATGTTTAAAATTACAGTTAATATTTGACTTTATAATTATATAATGTTACAAAATTATTAGTTTTGATAATTATAAAACCATGGTCCCTAGCAAAAGAAAATAAACTTTTTATTAAGAAAAGGAATTATTTAAAGAAACTTGAGAGTAAAAAAAAAGTCATTTAATTTAATTGATTTTTTACTGTTTCAGAATATACCTATTGATTTTTTTTCAAATTCAAATAATTCACTTTTACAGCTATTAATGATTGAAAGACTTTCATATTTTCAGAGTACCTTAACATTGGTTAATGTATGTTATAAGTTTCGTCTTTATAAAAAGAAATTTAAAAGAATAAAAACATACAATACATTGTATTTCATTCTAGAACATAATATAGATTTTATGATTTTATATATATATATATATATATATATATATATATATATATATATATATTCTTGGTTAGTAATAATTAATATTAGTATTTTTATATTGTCAGCAGGGAAAATAATGAGAACTTTATATGCACTTTCTTAAACAAGTGTTAAGTAATTAAAACCGATATTGAAAATTAAAGTTAATTAAACATTTTAATTTTCTCATATTAGAAAAATTTCACTTGAAATTCACATAAAAACTCATCAGCTTTTTAACATATTTAGCTTTTGAAAAAAACAAAGCAACATTGATTTTTACATAATTTTTCGTTTAATTTTCATAAGATGAAAATTAAATAAGAAATTCCTATTGTTTAACTTTCTTCTTTTTATAAGATTAGAGGTAAGAATTATTTTTTTAGTTCAAAATATTTTTTTTTTTAAATTTGAAGAAATGATAATACAATAATCATTAATAATCTCATATACTTGAATTGTAAGTCCTTATTGATGTATTATCTTCCATGTTACTTAAAATAATTATGTTGATAATATATTAGACATCGTATGCTTATCAGTTTCTGAATGAATTTTGCTTATGAAAAATATCTAGCAATTTTGAATTTATGAAAATTTCTCGAGAAAACTTTCAGCATATTTCATTCATTTTCATTTAAAATAATGATTTAAATTTCTTTCAATCAGCATTCTAATATCTTATTTCTATGCAAGTAACCATGCAATTTCAAATTTCCAATTTGAATTCCTTTTCTTCCTACCTACATTCACCAAGTCAAGAGTAAACAAATTGTGAAAAACTTACTTTAATGTAGTTTTTTCTGCAATTTTTAAGGACATTCAGAAATATATAATAAGAAGCTAATAGACTGGATCCATAAAAAAATATAACCTGAGGGTACAGAGAAAATTCCTGAGAGAAAATATTCTTTCAATGAATAGAATGCAACCTTCAAACCTGGAACTAATATTCTGAAATTCGAAACATCGTAAATTAATTTTCTGAGTTATAAGCGTGTTATTAATCTCAGAAAAGTCCCCAAGAAATAAATTTGAAAATGACAATAAAGAATTCATTAGAACTAGGCTCGGAGTGAAAGAATGTGTGTTTGTACTTTGAATAATGATGATATCAGCGTTTCCTTTTTATAGATTAAAATCGAGATTATGAATCCATTAAAAATATTTCTAGTAATATTCGGGAAATCATGAAGAGCATATTTTTATCGGGTAAATAATACGTTTTTTCTTTTCAGCTAAATTTCTTTAAAAGATAAAATAATTTCAGGAAAAGTAAATAATTTACACCTAGAATCATGAATTATTCAAGTAAATTGGTGTTTTTTTCATTCATGTTAATCTATTCAATATTGGGACAATATTTATATAATTAATTATAATTATATTAATTGAATTAAAATTTAGACATCTTATTGACATTTTTTCAGGGTTTAAAGTTGTAATTAAAGTTTTCATATGTTTAATGTGAGTGTTTTTATCATAAAATGGACAAGAGAAGATAAATAAGAAAAAATTAAAGAAAGACATTGTTTATAGTCTAAAAATTCCTTATTCGTTAGTTATATTTTTTAATATAAAGAGTAATATACACTTCCCTTGTAAATTGTGGTATTTTTTTAACTGAACAGCAAATTCAGGAGTCTGAATAAGTTTTAAACATTCCGCAATTAAAAAGTCTAATAATATTTGGATTTATATAGACTGAAAATTTAAACAGCATAAATTACTCAAAATATTCATATAAAAAGTTTAAAACTAGACTTGTTGAAATTGCAGCATACAAATTATTAATTGAACTGGTAGAAAAACTCTATCAAATATTGATAAGTTCTATAAAAATCTTAAAATATTAATATATCCTAATAATGGTAAAAATACATTTGTTTATTCAATATCCCTTACGTCGCTACTCTAAGCATTTAGAATTCTTTTAATTTTCATTAGTGAAAACATCATTTGTATCTTCTTTAATTTAGTTTTATAAATTCATCTTAGTAATCTACTTTGCATTAAATTTATCGTCATATTTACTATTCATTTCTATAATACATGAGTTTATTATTTTTCTGTAGTTATCCACACATAGCCTCAAGGAAGACACATTAATTTTTTTTAGCTGAACAAGATATACAAACAACAATATAATGCAATATGGAGAGGAATCTCTTAAGCTATAAAAGAAATTAGACGAACTGATGAACTTTATTTAGTTTTTGAACGGAGAAGAAATAGCATGCTTTTACTCTCTCAATGATATTAGTTTAAATTCAGCAATTGAAACTTACCAAAGAATTGATGGGCCAAGTATAACTCAATATAGTCGTTAACATCATTTATTGGTAACATAGAATAAAATCTTTTATTTCTATATTCGCTTAAACAATAAGACCATTCCTATTTTTTCTCTGTTTCTATTTGTTAAATATATTTCAATATTTGAAATTTTTTTCAAATTTAATGAGCTTAAATTTATTTGCGTCACTCCGCTGACAGAAAAATTTTAAAATTGCTTGTTTATTGGCTACAGACAGAAAAGAGTTCTGGTTAACAATCTCTTCCATAACTTCTTTCAAATCTACTGTTTACATTTGATCTAAATTTGTCCAGAATTAAAATACATTTTTCACAGTAAATTCTGAATCTCAACCGTGCAGTTACTCCTATGCAGCTATCATGCTAATATTTTTCTCAAATGATGTCATTTTGAACACAGTTATATATAGATAATTGTTTTCGTGTTTTCATTAAATTTTCTTGTAATAGTGATACCAGCATATCATCCTAAACATAAAGAATAAGGAAGAAGACAACTTGCAATTTATAAACAAAATAAAAAATATGTAAAATTACATATCAGTCTCAAAAAAGTACAATAATTTCATATTCATAAATGTTATCCACAAACTAATCACTTAAAGGAGAATTTATCAATAAAAGCGGTTTATCTAAAATCATTGAAAGAAATATGAGTATTGGTATATATTGATAATTGTGAAATGTGTATATTCCATGGTGTTGAAGTCACAAATATCAGTTTACAAAGTAATCAGGAGTTATTAAGTTATGCATTATGATAAAAAAAGGTAAATAAAGTGTATTAATGGTTCCATTTAATAAACTAAACTTTTTGGCACGGCAGCCTATCGGTGGGCCATGGTCTACAGTGCCCATATCTGTTTACTCGACCGAGGGCCTTGGGATGCAAACAATGTGTCCCGGTCAGGTAGTCAGCCTAACGTGAAACCTCCAGTGTTTAGTGCCCAAACGTGCTTGATACTCTGCTTTATCTACCCATTGAAGAGATGAAAGGTTGATGCTAACCTTGCCCAGCCTGTGGTATAGAACTTCTGACCTGTACGTTGAAAGTGTGAAACGTTACTACTTAGCCACCTGGCTTCAAGTTCATGTAATAAGGAAGCTAAATTATTTTATTTACTTTATTTGTGTGATTCCTACAGAAAACCTGAAATTATATTTTTATTTTTGTTGAATTCAACTGTGTAAAATAGCAATGTTAGATAAATTGAAACAGTACAATTTGTAGACATATAAAAACGTTGCAAAATGTGTTAAATTAAAAAATTTGATAATTCTGGAAAGAAATGTAAAATTAATTGTTAAATTTAACATTTTTTATTAGACTGAAATTTTAAACTGTTCATAAGACTCACTAAAAATTCAGAAATCGTATAAAACCACCAATTAAAAGTATCTTTCATTGTGATTTCCTTATTTGAAAAATTATAAATAATTTAAAAGCATTCCTTTTATATTCCAGCATGTTATTTCAAAAAGTAAACCAAGAAAATCATTATAATTTACAATGTTTCAAACCTTTTAATGTAAGTAAAAAGCTATAAATAAAAACGTATTATTAAATATAATTTTTCACGTAAAGGATT
>JAPDSC010121204.1:0-25090 GCA_026290005.1 Latrodectus geometricus | reverse complement strand
TATATATATATAATATGCATTGTAAGTAGCTAAATTTTCAGATCATAAACTTTTTAATCAAAATTCAAAAATTATTTTTTGAACGTTTTATATATTTACTATTATTTGAATTTCAATTAATAAACATCTACAGCCATAAATAAGAAAGTGTTTATACGAAGTACATATTTTAAATAAATTACACAAAGTTTTTTTTAAAAAAAAATCCATTCTTACTCACAAAAATATTTATGAGGAGAAGGAAAATCATGTATATGTTTTAAAATAAATATAGCGAGCAAAATTTAAAAATATATTCAAATTAACAATAACTAACTTTTATATAACAGTAAAATCAATTACAATTTAAATTATTATTACCAATTCAAGAAAGTAGAAATTTTTCTTTGTCTTTATTTCTATTTTTTTTCCTTTAAGAGAAACATTGCTATCAATAATTAATAGGGAACGAAAATTCGTTTTGAAATATTTTTAAAATCCTATTAGGAAATAAAATAAATGATATTTCTGAATTTTACATTCTTATATCTTTAAAATAAATCAAGTTAAATGATTAAAATATATTAAATAGATACATTATTTGTGATAAGTACTTATACATGATTCGTTTATTAAATTTCCAGTTAATTTCATGAGAAATTTCAATCTCTTGAAATAAATATTGCTTAAAATGAAAAAATTGAGAAAATGAAACTTCAGAGACAACATACTCTTAGTATCCGTTTTTCAAATCCACAAAATAAATCTTATTAAATCTAATTTAAGTATGCACAATCATATAATAAGAAATCATAAAGAAAAATGTTTACCTAATTTCACATTATTTTAAAGAAAAATAAATAATAAAAATATTATTCTCACAGGAAATATAAATATTTTAGACGTCTTATTTATGAGCTGTTTTAACGACTGTTTATTTGATTTCTGAGATTGTTATAAAACATATATGACTATGTATTAAAATTAGCCAATCATATATAATCTCCATATAATATAAAATAATTAAAAAATATTGTTTTTTAATTTTATATTGTTTTAAGAAAAATTAAACCAAGAATGTTATTATGAAGAATATATAAATAATATAAATGTTTTCTTGCTTATGAGTTGTTGTAACGAGTGTTATTTTTATTTATCAGTCTGTTATAAAATTTTGTGGTAATTTCAACTTACTTTATTATTCGTTTTAGTATACTTTTCTTATGAGAAAGCAAAAGAAAAAATATCTGTTTAAGTACCCTAATTCCTCTTATTATCGATTTTTTAAGAGTTTATTACCAGACGTTTTGTTAACAACCAAGATTTATTATCACGAGAGAGATACAAAGTTACAGAGTGTTTTATATGCTTGTTTACAAATTTGCTTATTGGTTCTACTTTACAGGAAATTTCAATGTCATAAATCTTCACCTTCATTAAATATTGCAACGAAGTAATGAAGATGCGTTGAAATTGATTTGGAAAACATACTTTTTCTTCTTATATGTTGTAAATTTGGAAAATACAAATGGCATTGCTTTATAAAGACATGATTTTAAGTTTTTTTAACGTAATTTAATAGGTAACTTTTTTAACGTATTTTTAAAACATTTAGGAAAATTATGGAAATTTTAGTCCATTAAATCAAGATGATAATTTTTCTAATATTATTTTATCTATTATTACTAATGAGATTTTAAGTGAACAAGTGACACCGTTTTTGAATTGAGAATTCTTTCTAAATTTGTTGAGCCAGGCAAGGAATTTTACTGGATTTCATCTTTAAAGAATATAGTAAGATCTCAATTTAACTAATCATAAAATGCTAAAAATATAATACAAACAATGTTTAAATCCATATTAATGTAAAGATTTATGTTGAGAAATTTAAAATTGAGCTTGCTTTAATACGTTTATAACACTGAATTTCAATAAATGAAATGATATTATTTTATATCATGAAAGATTTTGTGTTTCCGGAACCCTATACTCTAAATATAAATCTTAATCAAAACATAATTACAAATTTTGTGTTCCATAGGTAACAATAATATGGTAAAATATGCTGTAAAGTTTCCCGATTTAAAATGAAAATTTTGCAAAAGCTAAACTTTCATTGAAAGCTTACCATGTGAGTCAATTTGTTTGTCAATAAATGATCATTGTTTTGAGCATGAAAGCTAAAGAATCCATTAAAATTTTAAATGTCAATTTCTAACTCATTGAAATTATTTATTTTCAGGAAATATGTGTACATATTTTGTTCTTTATATAAGATAAATGATTTTTATTATGATGTTTTTAACGTAAAATAACACTTTTATGTTAATACAATCATAATAAAAATCATTACCTATAGTTCGATATCCGTAGTTTATATTACATTACATTAACTGATTGCTAAATATTAGTTTCCATTAAAGTAATCAATGACAATTATTCAACTAATTCCGAAAATGTTGGAAATTCTATAGCGTAATTCAATAGAAACCAACTAAAGCAATTACTTTAAGTAATCTCATATTATTTATGAATATCATGCTATTTTTATTTTTGATAATATGGAGCAGTTTGGACTTAACTTAACATTAATATGAAATTTTTTATGTTTAACTATTTCATAATTTTATATAACTTTAATACAATTAAAAATGTAAAAGAAATACATTTACTCATACAAAGACAACATTGTTAATTTCAAATGGAAAACAATTTATTTGGTAAGTACAACAAATAATGATTCAAACTAAAGTATTATAAAATACAAAAACATACTTTTTATCAATTTGTCCTTAAATTGACTTTTTGATAAGATTAAAAAAATTATTAATAATATTGGAATATTTGCATGGAAAATGGGGTTGAAGATTTAATAAAAACAAATATTTAGATTTTGAATGTGATACTAAAGTATTCAATGCATTTTCATGGAAATAATTTCTTTCATGAAATATTAAGAGTCCAAAAGAAATCTTCAACTTTGTTTTATCAAAATGTTCTTTCTATTAGAATTGTTTTTTTTTTCTCGTGGATCATTGAAAGGAAAACAAAATAAAAGGGAAATGCTTAAAAGATTGTACTAATTAAATCCAATACTACAAGTTCACGAAGCATGTATATTATGTTGCATTTATTTTGATATTAGTGCTTCCATACCTCTCTCTATTTATTTTAATTTTCATTTAAGAATCAAATATTATCCCTAAGGAAAAGTATAAAGTATAATAAAAAAAAAGCATGACACTTTTGTTGAAAAGTAAATTTAATTTCGGTATGAATATGGCGAACAATATGTTTTGAAGAAATAGACCATAATTTATTTCGACACTGTCAATGCGTCTTAAGAATAAAGCTAAAAACATCTCGTTATACTAAAATAACATTATATGTTTGCACATTTAAATCATTTTTATTTAAATTATATTTATAGCTCTTTTAAATGTAAAGTTGTTTTATAACTGTGAAAAATATTTTGACTAAAAATGATAGAATAATACTTTATATACTTTCATTTATTTGGAAACTCAATATTGTGCAAAGTAATTATTTAAAATCAAATAAATTATTCACCAGTCAAAGAAATGGATATTTATAGACAGATAACAGTAAATTTATTTTGTCAGTCTAACATTTGGAGAGAAATAGCAAATAATATTAAAAATGTAAAAAAAAAATATAGAATATAATGACAGCATATAATGACCTAAAAGAGAAGCACTTTAACTCAAACGATGTACTCAAGTACGCTGTGAGGGACTGGGTCTCGTCACTTTTTAGACAATTTCGACGATGCTGTATCCACATGCGAGGTGCATCTCTAACATTAAAAATACCCGAACGGAATCGACGAAACGAAAATTGTACGTAACTGGTTGTTACAGTCTTATACAGGACGATAAACACTTTTCACAATTTTAGCCACCCGGCTATCTTTTTCACCATTACAAGAGAAAAACGAAAATGTATCGAATTTTCTGTTTGTTGTCTTCCATTTTTAAAACCTTGTACTCGTAACTGAATTAATCAAACAAAAAACCGCAAGAGGATATTTTAGTGTCAAATGTCACCTTTCCAACGAGCATAAATCTGAAATTGTTTGATAGATACCTCACGAGATATCGATCACTACAGAAGTCTACCGAAAAAATAATGGATTACTTTTTCCCCTAACTAATATTAATATATATATATATATATATATATATATATATAAACGAATAATGATAATGCATAGCAATGAGTGCTACAAAATCTATTGCAAAACAGTCAGCGGCATTTAGCTCCTTACAGGATAAAAAATTTCCTTTCACAAAATATTTCTTAAAGTATTTCTTGTGTCTTTTTTAAGATTTCTCCTTGTATATTTAAATTTTTTAAGCATTGTAAAAAATTTATTAAAAAAATTGTTATTCTAATAATATTTTAAATTTAAATAACATCCAATCTTCCATATGGATAAGTTATAACATCAAAAATGTTTCAGAGGTGCATTGCACTAAAATAATAATCAGTTTTTGGTGCATTAGTTATGCATATATTTCTCTGTAAAATTTCTATTATTTTATGAACTTACTTTCAATTCTTTTATTATTCACAAATTGTTGTAATTATTTAAATTCCGCTTCTAAATATCTGATAAATATTGTAATTTGTTGATACAAATTTTTGAAGAGTTAAAATTTGTCATATTCGATAATAAAATTATGAACTCATAATTATCTATCATAAATATTTTTGGTATTAAATAATTACAAATTTAAATATTTAATATTATCTTGAATATTTTTCTTAGTAGAAACCTTTATAGTAATGCAAAAGAATATATTTTTTAATTTCAGATTCATTTTTTTTGGTCATGGTAGAAATATGTTTCTATTCAATTGACATAACTTTCAACGTAAATCATAGCTGAAACAAAGCAAAAATATTCATTTAGAATCAAAGTAGTTAAACTGAAGCCTTAATTTCTAAACTTTCTCAAATTTACTTTAACTCATGCATGGTATTTAGCTAAAATAATAGTTTTACATTTATACATAAAATGTTAACAAATTGTCATATGGGAAAACATTTATATAGCAAACAGAATATTTTTCTAGTGATGCAATAGCATTTGTACTAACGGCACATTAGATCTATCATATGGGTCATTGGTGAATAGTTAGGTCATTGGTGATTACTCTTGCGGAAACTTTTATAGTTATGAGGTTATACTTAATTTCACGACTTAGAAGAATTCATATTCTAACCACATAAGCAATATTATGTACCAAAATACCAAATATAGCAAACATCATTTACTTCTTTCTTTTTTCAATACTAATCACCCTACAAAAAGCATTTTTTGCATTAAAAAGGAATACGTTTGTTACTAAATTAATAAAAATTATCTGCGTATTCATTACGAATTCAACATAGTTTAATCCTTCTTTTAATACTAATTAACTTACATAATCTACCTAATTTTTGCTGATAGTACGTAAATGATAATGATTTCGTAGTACTGTGTGCATTTTCTTTACAAAAGTTTGATAGATAAATTGTTTATGGTTATGATTTTCCTCTTTAACTAAATTAAGTTTTCTTATCAGGTATTTGTGTAAGAATATGTTATGAATAGTTTTAAAACTTAAAAAATACATTTTAATTACTAATCTTTCTTCAAGCAGTATGAAATTAAACTTTTAAGGCATTAGAACTTTATTTCAGAAATTAATTAAAGCCATACTTCTTGTTTAAAGGAAATTAGAAATAAAGTAATAATTGCAAATTCATTGTATGTGTTAGTTTTTAAGCACTCATTTACTAATTTTGATGTTCTTTATCTTACTGATTCATTACGTAATAATACTAAAATAAAAACAATACATTTTTAGAAAATAAATTTATCTTTCAAAAACTGTCTTAGTGCAAACCACATAAAAGAAGCTTAAGAGAAAACACATATTTTAATGTACAGTGAATTCAATAACAATTCCTCTCAGCAATAGTGTTTGAAACATAAGAGAAAGAAAATGTATAAAAATTGTAATACAATGAGGCAAGTGCCATTAAGAAATAAAATTGCAGACATTTAAAATTGGCACCTGAAATCTCAAGGAAAATTTTGAAAGCTTATAGCAGTTTTACATCCCCGGATACTTTTTCCCTTGGGTGGTCCACTGCAATAATAACTGTTCTCTTATGTATTTTTGTGTGGCCAGTTAAGGGCTTGGAGGGGAGATCTTTGACCATTTCCTGGAAGTCTAGAAGATACGTACTAATTTTATGATCGAAAAGTAACCAATGGAAGAAGTTAGAGGAGAGAAGAAGACAAGTAAAGGATTTGAACCTGGAAAAGATAGAGAATACCTCCAACGATGAGTAAATAGAGGTGCCTGGAATAGTAATCTAAGAGGATAAGACCTACCAGAGAGAGAGCAGACCTTCAATGATAAAAATATAAAGACAGGAAAGGAGAAGAGGAGATAGGATAAATCTATCCTATATATAGATAGATAGGATAGATAAGAGAACAATACTTCCAACGATGAGTAAATAGAGGAGCAAAGAGATACTGAATAGAGAATACCTTTAATTATGATGTAGAAATGGAAAAGGAGGAAAGTAAACAGCGAGACAGGAGGAGGATATAAAGAAAAAATGAGAAAAGAGAAACTGAAAGGAGATCCTAAAAAAATGAGAATGGCTGATGAGACTTACCAGGAATGATCCAAGAGAGTACTAGAGCTGTGAGACAGCATTAGAGAGTGAGAAAAGCACGAATAAATACAATGGGATTTCAGCATAGCGATTCTTCTTATATAAAGGTGGTAAGTCTTTTTAATCTCTTCCTCATGTCCCGACCACTTTATTTCGTAAATATGTTTTAAAGAAACTTGTATAATAGTATTAAGCATAATCAATAATCATTTATGTTCAGTGTAAATATCTAGATTTTAATAATTCAATAAAATTTTTAACTTAGTCATTCTGATTTGTTCTCCCAAAATTTCACTAACTCTCTACGAACCTGGGTTAGCTCGATGTGTTTCTTTTATACCAAGTTCCACCACAACAAAATCTTTACAATAGCAAAAATGCAATAAACAGATTATATATTTGACAACGTTGTATATACTCTAGAAATATAAACCACTTTTGGAAGGCATTTTAACTTTCATTGCATCTTTTCGAAAACAGTGGATCAGTTTCAAGTATCTCAAAATTAAAAGCCGCAGAGAAAAAATTCCAAAATCTTAATCCAACTAATATGTCTTAAGAAACCAATAATGCAACACCATTGTTGAATAATAAGAGAGAAAACACTTAGAATTTCAACTTAGACAATATAGTCCTCCATTCAAACTCAAGATTTTTAGACTGTTTATTTAATAAATTTTTAAGATTTTTAAACTATAAACATTGGTTTCTTATTTCCCCACGTAAATATTTCATCTCATTTTATCGATATATTTACTTGTGTGTGTGATTCTCAATGTTTAAATATTAAACTAAGACTAGAGCTATCAATTCCAAATTGTATGTTTATTTTTTATATATATAAAAAAACAGACAGCTCAATAATAATAGTGTAAATCCTAATGAAGCATAACAATCACATTTCCATAAGATCATAATGGAATTAAAGTGTAATGATAAATGCCTTTTCTTAGATTTATTTACTGGATGCAGTAGAATATTGATTTTAAATTTATTACTTTCTAAAATTAAATAAAAAATGAAATTTAATACATAAAACAAAAATTAAATCGCATGGGATGCTCAATTGTTAAAAATTAAGATCAATTGTTAAATTTGATTAAAGATCAATTGTTAAAAATACAAGGTATTAGTGTGGAAAACATCTTATTTTTATGTAATATGATAATATTTAAATACCTAAATATAGAATAATAAATAACAACAAGTATTCCAGAAATAATTATATATTTTTATACATGAGCAGTTAAAAATGTAAAATAATTTGGGGAAACATAACTTTGAATCATTTGAATATTATAAGTTAAATAATGTATTCTTATATTTTGCTTATGTTTATCATTGTATTTTTAAGAATTTAAACTGTGATTCTCTATTTAAATTTCAATGTCTCTTATTTTGTGTATAAGATTAAATTTTACTTTTCATAGAAAAATGCTTATAATTAATATTAATATATATAATTTAGTTACATTCGTTTAAATATAATTAAACTTTAATTACTGTCTATATCCAGATTATAACTTGTTCAAAACAAAATTAATTTTTTAAAAAAGTTTGAACAGGTTTACAAATTAGTTTCAAGTTTGTCAATAAAATTTGATTTTTACCAATAATATTTCATATCAAAATTATTTTTCGGCCTTTTAAATATCTATTGTAATACGTTAAAACTTAAAAACATTAAATTGCATGCATGTGTAATATCAAATACACTACTGGCCATTAAAATTGCTACACCAGGAAGACATGCAGATAACAAAATGATATTTATTGGACAAATATATTATACTAGAAATAACAAGTCATTAAATTTTCAAAACATTTGGCTGAATAGATCCTGAGAAATCAGTACCCAGAACAACCACTTCTGGAAGTAATAACAGCAGTTATACGCCTGGGCATTGAGTCAAACAGAGATTGGATTACATGTACAGGTTCAGAGGCCCATGCAGCTTCAACACGATGGCACAGTTCATCAACCGTAGTGACTGGCGTTTGGTGACGAGCCAGTCACTCAGCAACCATTGACCAGACGTTTTCTATTGGTGAAAGATCTGGAGAACGTGCTAGACAGGGCAACAGCCGAACATGTTCCGTATCAAGGAACGTCCGTACAATACTGGCAACATGCGATTATCCTGCTGAAACGTAGGATTTCGCAGGGCTTGAATAAAGGGTAGAGCCACGGGTCGTAACACACCAGAAATGTAACGTGCACTGTTCAAAGCACCGTCAATGCGAACAAGAGGTGACCGAGACGTGTATCCAATGGCACTCCATACCATCACGCCAGGTGATGGGCCAGTATGACAATGACGAATGTATGCTGCCAGTGTGCGTTCACCACGATGCCGTCAAACATGGATGCGACCATCATGATGTTGTACACAGAACCTGGATTCATCTGAAAAGATGACGTCTCACCATTCGTGCGCCCAGGTTCGTCGTTGATCACACCATTGAAGGCACTCTTGTCTGTGACGCAGCATCAATTGAAGCCGCAGTCATGGTCTCCGAGCTGAGAGTCCATGCTGCTGCAAACGTCATCGAACTGTTCGTGCAGACACTTGTTGTCTTCCAAACGACCCCGTTTCTTGACTCACGGCTCGTGACGTGGTTGCAAGATCCATTACGGCCATGTGGATAATATGCCTGTCTTCTCGGCTGCTAGTGATAGGTGGCTATTGAGATCCCGCATGGCGTTCCGTAATACCGTCCTGAAGCCATCGATTCCATATTCTGCTAACAGTCATTGGATCTCGACCGACGCGAGCAGCAATACTGCGATAAGATAAACCGCAATCCTGGTACTCTACAATTCAACCTTTATCAAAGTCAGAAAAGTGCTGGTACGCGTTTCTCCTTCTTACACGAGCCATCGCAACAACTTTTCACCAGGCAACAACGTTTAAATGCAATTTGTGTTTGAGGAACCGGCTGAACAATTTCTTCATTTAAACACAATGTAGTAATAACACTACTGGTGCCTGCTTTGTCTGAATGCGCTGAAAAGCTAATCATTTGCATATCACAGCACCTTCTTCCTTTCGTGTAAATTTCACGTCTGTAGCATGTCGCCTTCTTGATGTAGCAATTTTAATGACCAGTAATGTATTTTAAATTGTATTTACGTGTAATTTCATTTAACATCTAAATTTTTATCTATGATTTTAAATTTTCTTATTTAAAATTTCTTATACATGAAAATTTATTATTTTTGGCAAAAAATAATTTTGTTCATAAATTATCACATAATATAAAATTAAATGATATTTTTATAAATTAGTTTGAAATAACACAATATATTCTTTACTATTTGAAGAATTTATATAAAGCAAAAAGAATTGACTTGAAAATTTAATTCCTATATTTTAATACGTATGGATAAATAATTATTTTTAAGATATGAAATATTTCATTAGATTTTCGTTATAAGTTTTTTTCAGATAATTGTTTATTATAGAATACAGCTAACACGTGTTTGAAATCATTTTTATATGTACACAAGGAAAGAAAGTTTATTTCGTGTAGAACATTCAAAAAAATAATGGAACCATAAAGAAAACTATTATACAATTCAAGTAAATGGATCATGGAAAGTAGACTGCAGAAATTTCTTAAGACAGACTAGTTTCTGAAAGGAAATTTCAAAAGAACGTGAGTGTGATACCACGAATATAGTTAAGATAAAGGATAAACAACAAACTTCAAGATAGTAGCCTTTTCTTGTTGGAAAGTCAGGATGCAGTATTTTTTCTTATTTTATAAGTTTTTGTTAAGATCCATTTGAAAAATGAATTTCTCTTATTTTTTTCATTTTGATTATTTTTTGTTTTAAATTTTATTTCAGTATTTTTAACATAAATACTAATCATTTTACTTATAATTATAATATAAAAATATAAAAAACTATTCACATTACATGATGAAATAGTTTACAATTATTTCATTATTTTTAAGTAATAAAATATCAAAGTACCAAATGAGAAAAAGAATAATTGATACTTATAGCTATACTTGAGTATAATCAGTTGAAAAAAAATACATAAATACATTTAATTTTTGTGTTTCTGTTGGTTTCATAATAATAAATCGTATTTTGAAACACTGATATTAATACTTATTGCTTGTAATATAGTACACTGCTTAAGGGAAGCATATATTTTTTAAAAATTAGCTTAAATCAAAATTTGATTTAATTTAAATAAATTAAGATGAAATATTTTTTACTTATACTATATCTAATAACTAACAAAAGGATATTTTGTTAAGAAAACATTTAAATTTAAATTCAAGAAAATGTATATTATTTTGCTTAAATTAGAGGGACTCTCTGATTTACTTTGATTGCATTATGTTTTATCTATAAAATAATATTGTTGAAATAATACATTATGGAATTTAAATTAATCATAATTGGTTTTTTTCTTAACACATGCTGAGTGTTATTGGGGTATCATTATTTTTGTAATTTTAATTAATTTTTAATTCATGTTAATTCATTCTTTGAGAAACTATTATTCATTGAAAAACATATTCACACACAGCTCCTCTATAAACATTTTATGTTCTATATATTCTATAAAATAATTTAATAAATTTAAATTCAAATGATATTATGATGTAGAGAAATGGTTATTGAAAAAACAGCTTTACATAGTTTGTTATACATTCTTTTACTTCTTTCCATTTAAATACATACCTATTTGGTTTTTTTTTAATTTCAGATATTTATTTAATTAATTTAAAACTGGGCAATTTATCTGATGTTTTACTAAACAAATTAGTTTGTACGCTTTTAGCGTTAATTAGTTTCATTTCATTTAATAAATGAAGTGAAATATATGAAGTTCATTTTCTAAATTTTAATATTTCTTATCGCATTTTTATAAATATTAGTCACTCTAAATCTGAGTATTTAAATGATAATGATATCATAGGATATTACCAAAGCATTAACTGACAGTCAATTGAGAATTAATAAACAAATACTCTACAGGGCTCATTTTTCAAATGCTATATTAAAATAATTATGAGGGCTCTTCATTTCTATTTTAGTCTGTTATAATTATTTTAGACTCCTCTATAAAAATGTAAGCAGATTTCTACACCATTAAATTTAAATGTACAGAATATTTCATTTCTCAAACATTTTACAAAGAACATTTATCAAAATTAGTCACACAAAAATTAATAATTTTAATTTACATAATTATTTTAAAACTCTTGTATAAAAAACAACCGGAAATACAAATGGCTTTTAAAAATAAAAATTGATTTCGACCCATATAATTTGATAAGAAATATTTATTTTAATTATACAGGATATCTAAATTGGAACGTCAGACATTTTGTTATTAAAAAATTTATAAAATAATTAAATAAATTTTAATTTAATATTATTAATGGTTTGATAATTTCAAAATCTCTTAAAACTTTTTCATTGAATTTTCACTTATGGGTGTTTTGTTTTATAAAAAATATCAATAATATGATTGATTTCATGCCAGGCACAGAAAAGAAATTGGCATTTTAGCAAATATTTTGCTTTCATCCTAAATTTTGGATTATTAATATTCGTAATTTTCCAATGTAAAAAGATTTCTTTAGAGTCTCTTTTTCTTGTGTATTAACATGGCAGCCCTTGAAGAACCAAGATCTTCCGAATTACTTTCTTCAATTGCGATTGATTTTTGCCAATTGATCTCCAATTTTTACTTTTATGATGTTATAATCCCCATCTACACAATCCGTCCATCTCAACTTGGGCCAACCCCTTTTTCTAGTTTCCAAAGGACTATAATTGAAAATTTTAAATCTTAATGATAAGAGGCTCTTTTTGCATATAGGGCCCACAAATTTCATTGCGACTAATCTTAATAAATTTAATGATATCTTTGTTCTCAAGTAATATGTACAGTTCAAAATTATGACAATTTCTCCAGACTTTATTTTCATTCACAGCACCAAAGATTTTTTTCAGAAATTTTTGCTCAAAGACACCTAGTTGTTCTACCTTGGATTAAGTAAACGTCCAAATCTCAGATACGTAAGTGAGCACAGACCGGATAAGTAATTTATATAATGTGATTTTAGTAATATTTTTTATTAAATTAAAAAAGTTACGTAAGCCATGAAGGCATCGATTGGCTGCCAAAATTTGTCTTTTAATCTCGATCCCCACAACATTTTGAGCATCAATAGTTGAGCCTAACCATAAAAATTTATTAACCACTTCAAATTTATAATCTCCAGTCTCTAAAAATTCAAAGGTTACTCAATCATTTGTAATTGGCATGTATTTAGTTTTTTCTTTAATATCAGCTGATTTTTAAGGGAAATCCCCACCATTGTATTCTTAGTGCATGCGATGATCATAATGTCGTTAGCATAAGCAAGAAATTTCAAAGATTTAGTGAATATGGTACATCTTTTGTTGATGTCACAGGTATAATACACAAATTTTTATTTTTTAAGATCCCCTTACCTATCCATCTATCTTCCTGAATTGCAATAAAATTAATATTGCAAAAATTTATTTGCTCAACAAGGCTTTGGTGGACCTTATTTCTTTCTTTAGAGTTTCTGACTCTGAATTCTTTCAATAGCCTTGACTCCTGAATAGAAGTTGAAATTGTTAATTTGGTTCCCTAATAATAAATATCTTAGAAATCGTAACCAGATTGGTTACGGTTTGACACACTTTTTTCACTTAAACACACTTTTTTCATTTATCAAATCCTTAGAAAAATTAAATAAAAAACAAACATCATTGATATAAATAATGTAACAACTGGGAATACAAAATTGCTATATAGGATGCATATGATATCATATAATGCCATGTAAGAAATCATGGTTTTATAGTTGGAAAAACGTTCTTCAAACAAATTAAAAGTAGTCAATTTTATGCCAAGTAAACAAAGATCCACCATGTTCGTCAATAGCTGTTGGGGTAAGTAAATTTGCTCGTGTTTGCAATGTCCTCCAAGGGAAATAATATCATTTGGGATGAGACCAAGATTGATTTTCTGCTTGATCTGTTTCTAATTTATGTTGGCTCATGGTTTCGGGGTAATGATAATAAATTCTCTGGTTGCATCTCTATATAAAATCCCATCAATTTGCTTCTTCTGTTAAATGTTGTTATTCAATGGTGTCTCATCCAGTTGTCAGAGCATTCTAAAATATAGGTAATTAAATATTGATATATCTCAAGCTCATGGTAAATATTGGTATATGTAGCCTACAAACATACAAGTTATGTATTTGAATGCAATATTACATTCTTGTTATCAAAATTATATATAGAGCAACCTTTACCTAAACTTCTTGAAACTATAAAAGAAACTCTTTAGAATTTGATTGAAATTAACTTCAATATCTGATCACTAACCAGCAATTATGAATCAACTTAACATAAATAAAATCGAAAGCAGCGTAAACATCATGACTTAATGTAAAATTAGTTTTAGATCAAAAATTTGTTTTTTCATGTAGTTTTACATGTATTCTATATTAGACCGCTACTGTTATACATATTAAATGAGTAACTAACTTATTATTTTTGTATGTGAGAATGTTTCATGTAAACTTTGAATATTACGTCTTCTAGATAATGTAAATTACTTAAGTCTGATAACTTATTTCTATAAGCTTGTATGCCTTAAAATGTGCTTTCTTTCATTAAATTAGCTATATTTTATTGATTTTGGAAACATATTTTAGTTTAGATAAATTCTAAAATACACATAATTGCACATATAATATAAAATATTTAAGAGAGTATGGTATTTAATTTATTGTTATTACTCTATATTATTATGTTATTCAATTTCATGAATAATTCAAGGAAATTGATTTAAATTTTATATTCCTTAAATTGATTTAATTCAATAAAGCTTTAGAGCTATTTCTTTCCTTAAATATACAGTACAAATTTATAATAGATTTTTACTGAATAAGTATTATAAATGAGAGCAAAGGTAATGTATTCAAATTTTTTTTTTTTACATTTTCTTACTGCGTTGTACTTTTATAATGAATATTTTGTTTCATTCAATTGTTTTGTTTATTTCTGATACTTTCATCAAAGGTTATTCATTCTTTAAAGAAATAAATAATATACGGAAATTAAAAATATTTCAGTTTGTGATTTTAGCAAAAAAAATTACCTTCATCGTGAATACTGCCCAGAAAACAATTTTCTATGTTTCTAAATACAACTACTTTTTATCATTTTCAAAGATTTCGTCTCCTGTATACTTAATATCTTATATTATACATCATAGCTTCCATTCATCATCGCTGTTTCTTGGGAAGGGGTTTTATTAATTCTTGAAAGAAAATAAGTAAACTTCTTTTGCGTTTGGGAATTCAAAATATTTTAATATTTTCTTTGGTCTGAATCTTTTTTGTTGAAATTTATAAAATGCTTCATATAGTGAGTATGTTAAAGGGAATAATATTTTTCAATTATGATTCGTGATTCTTGACATTAAAAAAGACCAAAAAAAAGTTTATAAATCTTTTTCCTGATAACAGAGAGCATTTTCATTTATTTTATTTCGAGATATTAGCTATTTTTTAAATATTAGACAGGCTTTTTAAAAATTTCAAGAGCAACAAATAAAAATTTCATTTGGAATTTTTTAACAGAATAATTTGTTTTCTTACTATTTTTATCAACATTGGAGAACAATGATAGGTAAAAATTCATACATATTTTAATTGAAACTTTTTTGAAATTAAATTTAATGATTTCGTAAATAATAAGTGTGGCAAATTTTAGATTTCCGTAAATATATATAAAATAGTATTTGAATGCTTATCCAAATAATATATTTTTGCCAAATTATATATGCCAAGAACCTTCTTTTAATCACTATACATTAATATGTCTTGGTAATTTGTTTGTTTCGCTTTATATGTTATTTAGTATTTCATCACATGTATCATTGGATTTTACATCAGGCTGCTTCTCGGTAACTTGAGCTAAATAGGGTTTACAATTTATTTTCACTGAATGATTTATTCAAACAAGTATGTAATAGTCTTAAAATTAGTTATTAAAACTTATACACTTTTTAAAATGATTCACATTTTTTATATAGTTTTGTGTTGTGTGTGATTACTAGAAGTAATTTACATTCATTTATGTAAATTCCCTTGCTTTTATATGTATACATGCAAAACAATATGCTTTATTAGAAATACAATTAATATTTATATTACCATATTTTTGTGAATTTATTGATCTAAGACATGGAAATCAAACTATGTTTAATTGTTAATTATATTTTTCTTACTTGTTCTAGTTTTAGCATAGTTCTCTTAAGAAACCAATTTGGCCCTTAATCTAGTTAAGTATACCTCATATAAATTGCTGCTATATTTACATTAATCACTTCACTATATTTTCATAAAACTTTTATCTGAAAAGATCATACAAACATATAGTGTTCATATAGTGTTTCTGTGTTAAAGGCACGAAAATAAAAACACAAGAAGGCACACGAAAAAAGAGCTTTAGAATCGCATATTCGCTTTCCCTATGGCATCTGAAAATAACTTGTAGAATAACTGAAACTCCTATTTGATTGTGTCTTTGAATGAGTCACTGTGTTCATCCATTTCCCCGATTGCTTGCCACACAGCCTTTTTGTCTTTCGAATAGCTTTATACACGGTATGACACACATCAGTATCAGCTCATGCCTACTGTTCCTAACATGTTTTGATGGTTTGTTCCAAATGATATACCTATCTATCAACAGGATGCCTTGGTAAATCTGCAGTTTTCAAGTCGATAATAAAAGCTTTTTCAAACTTATTTAAGTGGGGGAAATTTCTTCTCTAACGTCTACCTGCAATTGTCACTTAATAAAGTCCTCTTCGACTTAGCATTGTGATCATCGCATTCTTAATTCTTCGATTATGCACAAAATAAATGGAACGAACTTTCCAATCGCAGTGTCACTGCAAAGTTAATAGTCATGTGCATTAGCAACAAACTATAATGTTTTTTATTTGGGATATCACTAAATTTCTCAGCAATTTTTCGTAGCTGTAACTACTTGGAGCATTATTTTCAATTTTCCAGAGTGTATATTATTAAAATTGTATTTTAAAACTTTTTCAACTATTTAAATTATTTCCTTAAATTCAAATATTTAAAAGTATAAAATGTTTTAAAAATTCAGAAACCAGATTTTTCATTGAGAGTTGTATGCAAAGATCATTTTACATAAGTATGTAGAATACTTATGTAAAATAATGTAAAAATGTAACAGAATTGAAAAGTGTACTCCTACTTTTCAACTTCAATAATTAAAAATTAATCATTTTAAATATTTTTCGATACATGTTTGATTAATTTTAATAATGCCGTTCTTAAAAGAAAAAATATATAATTATATTTATAGTTCTAAAAATACAATGTTAAGTCAGCTAGTTGTATATTTTGATTCAGTGACTTTCACCAAACGAAATCAAATTAAATCATTCTTTTCTTTCTTTATCTTTTCCCCATGGACAGAGTCAAACATCTGTTTGGATTTAGCAGTCGGTGTTAGTAATAGCAGTTCATTTTTTCGCAGAGAGCAATATAGATTTTCGATTGCAACAAATATTTTATAACTATAGAATACAGTAAAAGAATAGGATTGGATTTAAATATAAACAATTTCTTTCTCTATATATCTTTCTTTGTTTTATAAAGAGCATAAATTTAATGAATTCACACATAAGCAGAATTTCAGTAAATAAATTAAAAATTACGGATCACTACAACAATGTTTTAAATCACACACATTCAAGTTAAATTAAATATAAGTTAATATGACATATTTACCTTTTAACAAACTATAAATTTATTTTATTTAAGAAGCAATTGAATGATAAACATTCCTTTACTTTCAGTAAATTTTAATTGTGTATACATTTCGTTATATAAAAAAATGAGATAAATTTATAAATTACTTGATTTTTTCTCGTTCCTATTATATTTCGAGAAAAAGTCATGTTTTTAACTAAGCATGAAATAATTATAAAAATTATATTTCATCATTATTTTTACCAATTTATTTTAAGCAACAAATTATTAACATTTTTCATTTTGATTCAGAAAAATAAAACTGTCATATAGTTAATTTTAAATGATTTTTACTACAATATATTTCCGTTACAACTACATGGGATGTAACAAACATCGCCCTTTAAAATTCAAACAATGGTTTTTAAAAATTAAATCCTCATCAGTTTTTGAGTTTTTTATTTTCTAAATTTTTGAAAATCAAGAATATGATTAATAGCGTTATTTTCCTAACAAAGAAAAAATAGAATTAATTGTAAAAAATAATAATTGAAATTAATTAAATTTTCTTATGTCTCCTTTACTTTAAATTTTGTCACTGTCAATCATCAATCTTCTTGTAGTTATCCATTTTTTATGATAAAAGAAAGATGACAGATTCAGACACGTATCACGTGGATATGAAGAAAAATTCTTTTTAAATCTCTAACTCCGTGTATTTAATTAAAATCGTTAACACTTCAAACTAAATAATGTTTTATTCTTTTGCTTATTCACTATACAATATCTTATGGACTACAACTTAGATTCCTTTCCTGAAATATTTTAAAACTGATATTCTTCTTTAGGTTTCTCTGTACAATCCCTATTTTATATTTTTTAATAAAATTATAATTCTAATTGTATAATTTTTACTTTATTGCTGTGGTACCATATCTCAGTATTTTTAATATTATTTTTTAAAATTAAATTATAATAAGCAATTATTTATATCCAATTTAATGGAAGACGATGTAAAAAAAATTCTCATTTAAGGATCTCATTCACAATTATCTAAACTTAACCTTACAACACTTTTGTAATGGCTCTTACTTTTAAAATATAAATTTGAAATTAAATATTCCATACAATTTTAATAATAGTATGCATCCAGGACAAATATTTACTTCTTTAGATAAAAGGAGAAAATATATTGCATTACTTATATTTCTTTACTTGGTTTGAGGAAAGTTTATGTGATTATCTATCATTTCAATCGGTTTCTAATGTATTCAAGAATTCATTTAACATGCCTGAAAAGCCTTGTTTATTAATGGGAAAGACTTCTTGTTCATTTTAGATACATAAAATAGAGATTTCAATAACAAAAAGTAAAATATTTATTAATGAGATTTTGTCTGCTCTGTTGCATCAATGTTTTGTCCTATTACTCATACTCTTGTTGCAGTAAAATCTACACCAAGTACAACTGAATCTGTCACATATGACTTCAAAATTTTCTCTTGCTCCTCCAACAGCTGCTTCCTGGAGACAATTTTCCTGAATCCAGGAAGAAATTAGATTTTGCATTATATGAATATGAAAGAGAGTTTTTAAATTGAATTATTAAATTCATTAAGATTTTGAAATTCAGATATTTTCGGTATCAACACTATACAAAACTGAATAATGTACTTTAATATATTTGCATTTATAATTTGTGTAGCGAATTGCTTAGTATTTAAAAGAAAATTTTTAAATATAGTGAAATCAATTAGTGATCTCAAGGAGAGAATTTTTCTGAATTCCAGAAAAAATGAGATTTTTTAGAATATGAATATGAAAAAAATTGCTTAATTCAAATATTAAATTCAATAAGATTTTAAAATTCAGATACTTTTGGAATCAACATTATAGAAAACTGAATAATGAATTTGCATTTATAATTTATATTGTGAATTGTTTTGAATATAAAATAAACATTTTTAAATATAGCAAAATCAACTAATGCCAGATAAATTTCAATATAAAACTATAATTTAACTTACAATCTAATGTAGAGCTCACATATTATAAAATTGAGAAAAGCCACAATTAAAAACTAAAATAATTAACTGTGTGTGTGTGAATAATTTTGAGCTAAATAAAAGTTTAATTGAAAAGCTATCATTAAAAGCTATTTTTCACTTCATAAAAATAATTAATAACCAAATATGCTTCTTATTAATTCAAACGCTTAACATATCACCTAACATTTAATATTAAACTATTGTTAATGAAGAAAAAATTGTGGTTTAGATATTCTTGACTCTTGTAATTTTTATTTCAGTCAGAATCAGTTTCAAAATCATTTCATCAAACAAAGAATATAAACATTCAGTCAGAATCAGTTTCAAAATCATTTCATCAAACAAAGAATATAACATTTTCTTCATTTTTATCAAAACTATTGAAAAATAGCATTCTGAAATTTGGTAAAATCCTAGTACGGTTTGCTAGTAAATTACTACGTTTACTAGTAAAATACCCGTACTAGTAAAATAATAGTACGAGATTAGGTAAATATTTAATTACATTCAACCCCACTGAATAATTTTCACTTGCCTGAATTCAAAGCCAAACGAAAAAACAAGAAAATGAAATTTCTGAGTAAGGAGAATCTTTTTCAAAGCTTAGTTTCCAAAAGGAAAGGGAAAAGAAATTATCGAATAGTATTTCCAAAAAGATTTTATGTTAAAATTTAAAAGAAATTTTCGAACAGATTTTTATAAAAACTTTCAACAAAATTTTTAAAAAAGTTCAAATAGACTTCTCAAAGTAGTATTTAACAAAATTTTTAAAAAATAACTTACTAAACTTTAAAAATAGAGAACATTCTTTACGATTCAAGTATTATCGTAACTTCAACCAATTCCTCCACTTATCAGAACTCGTCAAATCTAGAGAATCACAGATTCACATACATTGGAAACTCAATATAAGAAAGAATCCACTGCGATATAATGACAGTGGAGTTTAACAAGAATTCTAATGATTTGAGATTTAACAATATGCATAGTGATTTTCTTTAAACTTTATTGTTGATACAACGCAGTCTTTGGCTTCAGCACTGAAAACAACTATTGATATAACAATGCCTACCAAATGGAAAAAATAAATATGATTTAAAATGCTATTATTTAAATTAAATTCAACTTTATTCATGCAAATTATTGCTATTTTTGTGAAAGTAAATGAGTGCAAATTTATCTCTTCTGCTCCTATGTTATAGCTTTACACTTATTAATTACATTGCCTATTTTTATTCTTATTTACAAGTAAGATTGCAGTAAAAGCATTAATATTTGACCATTTTAATGACATAACAAAAAATGTTTTCCTAAACAATTATTCTGTCCATAAATTCTTAATTCTTAGCTTCTTTTCCACTTTCTCTATTGATATATAAAAATCATGAATAGGGATTAAAAACGGTACTTTTATTTTCCCTTTAATATGAAAGAAGGATTTATTTTAAACTAATCAATAACTCTTTTATTGTACTTGCCTTTTCTCATATTTTTCACTGTTATAATTCTCAGGATTTCCTTAATTTTCTAGTTTGCCAAATATCTAAATTTAGAAATTCTTATAAACGTTTTTCAAAAATACTGAAAAAACTTTACAAAAAATTTTGCCATTTATAGTGTTTATTATTCTGAGTTTAAAAAGTAAATAACTTAATGTGTAACTTTTACAACCAAAACTTTCATTTCTCATATTCATAAAATTGGATTGATTCTGATTTCCTATGTCCTATTATAATAATGTCATGTGTCTCAAATTATAATAAATGTCTTTACAAAGATTATAGACTATCACAAATTATTCAAGTTAATCACAACAAGAGATGTGTGAGAGAGTACCTTAAATAGCCATTGAGTAGTGTTGGAATAGAAAGGTAAACAAGATCATTAAGAATCTCTGTTGATCCGTAATCCTGGTGTGAACAAACCAATTAGAACGAGATTGGTTTGTAATATTAAGTTATCTTTAACAAAAGATAGATTTAATATATAGTTGATTTTTGATTCAAACAACATTCAAAATGTTATTTTATAACGAAAATATGTAATTTTATATATTTAATATATATTTTTCAAGCTGTATAACATATAAAATTTAGTTCAGAATGAATAGGAAAGTGTGAAAGCGAGAGTAAAAGACAAATAAATTAAAAACAGTACAGAAGAAAATTAATTAAATAATAATTTATAATAGAAGCTATTTTTTATTTTAATATTTTAAATATAAAGAAATTTTTTAAATTAAATAAGCTTCTTAATGTGGAATAGAGTAAAAATAATGACACATAGGAAATCGTTAACTACAAATATTAAATGAATCATTTTATATTCAAGAAAACTTAATGCGAAACTAATTTTTAAAAGATATGTTTAAAATTTCCTATCTGCATCATTTAATCTCATAATACTATAGGTAACTTAATACTAAATACAGAAATGTTTTCAAATTATAAAGAATATTACGCAAATGAAAAACGTTTATAGAAATAGAGACATTTTAATTATTGTCATCAAAAAAATATGTATATTAAACTTACGTATGACGTCTATGATTGCTATAAATGAGAAAAATATTCTTATTTTTAAAAACTTGTAATTACAAAAAATATTTTAATAAATTTTATAATTCATATGATTTAAGCAAATCCAATATAATTTAATTTAAGGGATATTAAAATCTTAGAGAACTAATATTAGAATATGCTTCAAGTATCAAAATGTATCAGAAGCCTATGAAATCAAAGAATAACCTATTCAGTTACAATTACACTTTCTTTTTTGCGTAAAATATTCTTTGAAATTTTAATCTTTTATAAGAATAAGAAACATTAAATCTGAAGGAAAAGTCAATTCTGCCAAAAAAGGAAATTAATTTATCTGAAAATGATATTTTTATATAATATCAGTTTATAATAAATTTTTTTGACCTTCAACAAAAATATAATTTAAGTATAGAATTTACTTTTGATTTTTAATGAAAGATTGCATTGCATAAATGTGTCTATAAAATCACAGAAATTTTAAAATATTTTTAAAGAATACATAAAAAATGATACAACATTTTCAAAATTTTAATACTTTTCTGAACTTAATGAAATAAGCATTAGAAATTTACTTGATTGAACATTGCATTACAAGTACAAAGAAATAAATCATTAAAATTCTAACTATTTAAAATATTACTGCGGAAATTGCTAAATTAAGCTTTCCACATTTATAAAGAATTCAAGTTTAGTTTTATGTATGAAGAAAAAGAAATATCCAATAACTTTTTTTCAAGATCATACGTTTTTTCTAATATTGATGGGCAATAGTTGTGAAAACGCCACTTAAAAAATTGCATGAACAACAAAATTTAATTGTAAAGTATAGAAACTGTCAAACTTAAGTGGCAACTACTATTTCTTAAAAAACTCTTTAATTCCAACTTTTCATGATATTTTCATAAACTTTGAAATAAATTCGAAAATAAAAGGGCATTCTTTTTTCGTGTAATTTCTACAAATATCTCTTTAAGCTAGATTAATATTTTCTCAATTTATTTCTATCAATTAATTTATAAAACAAAATTTAATAATTTAGTTTATATATATTTAAATTCAGTGTGTGAATTATTTTGATTTTGTTTATTAATTCAAGTAAAATAATTATGCAGTTAGAATATCTATAAAAATAATATCAAAAGATTATGTTTCTCATAAAAAGAAAATGCTTTCTTTTGTTTTATTGACAGAAGTCTTTACAAAATCGTGATTGACATATAAAATTGTTTAAATCATAAAATATGTTACAACCCACTACTCCAAAAGGCTGTTCATTAATTCAGAAAATACAATATATACTAAAAGAAGTTGCCAATTTCAGAGTAACAATTCAATATGCAAACAAGTTTTATCGGTTTTAGATAAATTCGATTGCAAGATCTTAAAATTTCAATAATCATTTCAAATATTTTACCTGATGAATTAAATTTAAAACATGATGAGTATTTAAAAATATTTTAAAAAATTTTGTTGCATAAATTGAACTAGAAAAGTTCTGCATCAGAAGTATTAAAATTTATTTTATGTATTCTCAACCTACTTATTCAGCTTATGGATGTGAACTAAAAATAAAAACAATTGAAATTATTGATTCAAACGGGCTATTAATAAAAACTCAGAGTTTGAAAAAAGAACGACTATATTCTATCTTTAAATTAAACTATTAAATAAAGAATTAGAAAGAATTGAAATGTCTGATTCTAGGATAAATATTTTATAAAAAATTGTATATTCTGACAAAATGAATAATATACTTCAAAAGTTCAATTATACTAAGAAATGAGATAGTTTAATTATAATAAAAACATTTCCTTTTTTAACTTTAGTTAGATTCATTTTTGCATATAATTTCAAAGCAAGGGTACCAGCAGAAAACATTGTAAATTTATTTTTTTAGAACAGAAGATTTTTGAGGAATATCATAGAGGAAATCGAGGAAATCTGCTTTGCTGAAAAAAAAATTCATTTTCAAATAATATAACAGAATATGATTATTATATAGATTTTGTAAAACTGAATGATGATAAAACACTGCATTTTATTAGCCAAATGGAAGTTTAAGGATACGATAAAAGTGAATGAAAGAGAAATTTCGGTTTAAGATAAAAACATTTGAGAACCATGATTAATAATGAAATGTTATGTAAGTAATTCTCTGATGACAGCCAAGAAAAGTGTATGTTCTAGTACAAACATGTCTAGACATGAAAATATTTTCTCTGAAAAAGCCACATAATTTATTTTAAAATATTTTATAAGATATTAAACATATTTGTTTTTAATTAATAGCTAAAATAAAAAAAATATCATATAAAACAAAAAATATATGTATATTTTTATTTATCATGACAAAACAAAAAATATATGTATATTTTTATTTATCATGACAAAACAAAAAATATATGTATATTTTTTGTTTTGTCATATCCATTTTACATTGTTTAAAACAATGTAATCATTACATATATACATAAAAGCATATATGTAAAGAGAATGGAATTTAAACCAAATTACATAAAATTTATATCTCTTACTATATTTTTCCAAGCTTTTCTGGGAGTTGCCTTTTTTTCAGAAGAAAAAAAATAGTCTTTGATCTTTAGCAATCATCAATAGTTCTGTTTTTCGCTAATCACTTAAAGAAAAAGAACATTACGTAAATTATAGTTAATAACTATCTGCTAAATATCACGAAAACTACATGAGAACAAATAATTTTTGAATTTATATACCTTTTTCTTGTCTTCAAATTTTACTATTATATTTTTACTTCATCAATTAGAATTTAAAAAAATAAGAAATATTTGGGAAATTTAAAACACGTTTACTATATATTTTCTTAAATAAGTTAAAAATTAGGAAATGAAATTTAAAATTATCGTCTTCTTACCACAATTTAATTTTTAAATAATTAAATTTTTAAAAATATCTTAAGATGCTTCATTTTTAAATGAAAATATACTTTAAAATTATGTTACATTATTAAGCAAAACTACAATGAATATA
>JAPDSC010121202.1:5755-38205 GCA_026290005.1 Latrodectus geometricus | reverse complement strand
GATAAAATAATCCAATATTGATTAATTCAATCGTATATTTAGTATATAATTAAGCAAAATGGTGAAATTGTGTAATTTTTTATTTATATACACTATTACATAACAATTATATTGTTTCAAAAAATTATTGTGGCCATGTAAAATATACATACAGAAAAATTCAATTTTTTTGTCACCAGCTAACTTTATAGTTTTTTTTACGAAATCTGTTAAATGAAAAAAAATACAAAATAA
This sequence comes from Latrodectus geometricus, assembly GCA_026290005.1. NCBI lineage: Eukaryota > Metazoa > Arthropoda > Arachnida > Araneae > Theridiidae > Latrodectus > Latrodectus geometricus. Next base: position 37,971 of record JAPDSC010121202.1, on the reverse strand, counting down.
ATATTGGATTGCAAATTATATCTTGAGGTTTAATACCTCATTGGTTCATTTCCTTTATATTTGGTTTTTTTTAATAACATTAGAATCTCAAAATTAGTGCAAAAATAAAAATTTTACAATGTAACAAAACATATGATATGGATTGAAGATTGTGCCTTACTTCCTGTGAGAATGAAAGGAAGCAAACGTGAATGGCTTTCCTTCGTATTCGCCAAAGAAGCGGCTATCTCCTAAGCGTATGTGATAGATCTCGTTTCCGGAACATTTCCCATACAGGCGCTGCCATTCTTCTGTTGATACCTGGCCTTCTCTGCAGACGAAATACGAAAAGTTATAATAGCTAAAATCTCATATAATATACAATTTTAAATAGCTAATCTTAATATAAATAACTAAAATCTGAAATAGTCAAAATCGAACATGAAAATTCGCATTAGAAAAACCTACTCTCCCTCTGTAAGAATCCTAAATTAAATTCATCCAATTTTAAAAGCCTGGATCTTCAAAGAAAGTAATGCAAAATATTAGTATTTGACAAGCATTGAATACGTTTATCTTTTACAAAAAATTACTCGATCTCATTATTTTATTTTTACACAATGTTAGTTTGTGATATATAATTATTGTGAAATAGCCATTTATATGAAAAAATTGAACTTAATTTAGTGGCATGACAATCCATCGGAGTGCCAAGGCCCGCAGTGACCATATCTATTTTCTTGGCCAAGGGTCATAGGTATTAAAGCATATGTCCCAATCAGGTGGTCAGCCTAACACAAAAACCCCAGTGCTCAGTTCTCAAACATGTTCTTGTACTCATCAACTCACTGAAGGGATGAAAAGCTGGGTCGACCATCCCCAGGGCGGGGATAGACCCTCGAACCTGTGCGTTGGGGTCGCGAAATGCTACCGCCGCGGAAATATGTATGAAATTCCAAATTTTGATGAAAAAGTTTCCACCAAAATTTCAAACATTTAATCATTGATTTCTTAAAGTGGAAGAAAATTTAATTTTATAACTGAGTACAGAAGCCACAAATCATTATGAACGAAATATGTAGGAATACGTGTAATATATTATGATATTAATGGTCAAAATCAATCAGTTCATAACTTAAAGAGTTGTTATAGTACAAACGGTTTATCATTTGTGTAAACAAATACGTTTTTTGCCCACTGGCCGTTATATTTCCTTCTTTTTCTTGCTTGGAATAATTGATATTTCTTGAGTTTCGGTTTTTCTTCAAAGTCTTAGTATTATATTAAATGTTTTATTAAAAGAATATTTAATATATTGTTTCGAAGATGTCAATGTGAAAGTGTAAAGTAATTTTATGGTATTTTGTTTGTTTGTTCAAAATGTTCTCGTACTGCGATGAAAAGTTTTGATGTATTTACTGTGCAAATTTTCTCGATCATTTCCAAATCAGCCCAGAAAATGCATTTCTTAACCTACAAATATTGAGACAAAATCAAGCTTAATTCTTGAGATATTTAAAACTCATAAATTTATTTATATATAATTCCTTATTTTAGAATTCTTCCTTATAATTATTGCTCTATAATCTTTCTAAAATTGTAAAAAAAAAAAAAAAAAAAAAAAAAAAAAAAAAATCGAAACATGCCAAATTTTGGTTTAAGATAGTGAAGGTATGTTGAACTCATAATATGTCTTCCTTTTATCTTTTTTTTCTTCCTTCTTTTGGATATCCAGCTATTTTTATAAGCACAGTTTCATATAATAGATAATTAGCATATTCCATAAAATTCAGCCAGATTTAATTAGAACGCATATTGACGTTCAGAACCGTATAATATGGTTTTATTTTATCTCTTTCTGAATAGAAAGCAAATTTTTATAAACGAATACAATTTTCTTATATACTAATGAAAATGTGTGCAAAACTGTGTTAAAACTCGTCAGAACACTAATATATCGTACTCTCTTTTATACTACTTTGAAAGAATACCAATATTTTGTTAGCATAGTTATTTAAAATGATATGTATCACGTGCTTATATTTGACGGGATTATATGTTGCTGTTTACAAATGTATATTAAAATCTCTTATATTTCTTTTTTTCCACTCTTTGTGAAAGAACCAATATTTTTTTATTACTGCAGCCAATTTAAAGAAGCGATGAAGAACATTCATGCCAAATAATTTCTTAATTCATTTATAGAATGCAATAATTATATGCCACATTTTTATAACCTTTTTTACCTTATAATTTTTTATAGACTTTCACTAGTTATTATTTATAGGTTTCGTAAGAAATAAGATGAAATAAATATTAAATTTTAATGAAATGGGAAGTTGTATACCCTCATTCGTTTAATTTCTTGTTTGAAAACGCTAGTAACTTTCGACAATCATAATGATTTGAGGTAATGAAAATATACACGAGATTTAATTCCAGGTGAAATTGTATGGCGGTTCTCAAAATACTTGTTATTTTTCTTTTTCTTTAACCCCTCAACCACGCATATAGAGGAACCAGTTATTTTAATTGCGTATCTAATCCTTAGATGTAACACAACACATGTTTTAAATTCTGTACGAATGTGTCAAAGTATGTGAAAATTTGCTTAAGTAAGTAAACATTCAAATTCCTTGAATTCTTCACAAATATTATGGGATAAAATGCTAAAAATTGATAAAATGCTACAACCTTAGAAATAATGAAATAAACTGGAGCATTATCTTCTTTGTTACTAGATTCCCAGTTTTCCACAGAGGCTCATAATGTTCTCCCGTATTAGATAATTTTCTTTGTAAAACCTTATGTACAAAAATTCTTCCCAGAAAAACAGAATCATTATTGTCTCTGAGGCAAGATATATTATTCGCAAAAATGAGGTTTAAATTTTTTCTTTCTGGAGAAAGAAGCTTATTTTCAATTTTCAAGGTATGAGCGAAAGAGGTTTCATGGTCGTTTTTATCCTTTAGAGGTAGAATTACGAAATATCTTGCACTTAAGACTAAAATATGGAAGCTTAAGCTTAGTAATGAAAACGAAATTTTAGTTGTTGAGATACATTGTTAAAGTTTGCGTGAAGTATTACTACAGTGTAATATAATAGAGATTAAATCTATAAATCATGTCAAAAGAGTAAATAACCACCAAAGTGTATTTGTTTATTTCGTTATGCAAAGAACATTTCGTATTGAAGTAGTTATAAAGTCACCAAATCATTTAATATTTAAATCAGTTCCCATCTTTATATTGAATGCATTTTGCTAAGTTACCACAATATAATCATTAAGGGAAACTATTTATACTTGAACTATCATCTGCTAAATAATTAATAATGAAATCATAAAGAAAGCTTAAAATATTAAAGCCGTTCCTTATTAATCATATTTATAAAATGATGAAATTGGACACTCACTGTCCTCTTGAAGTATGAAGCAGGAGAGTTACTAAAGTGGATGTACCAGGACAAAGGCAGTTATTGGCTAGGAGAGCATATTTGAATTCATCTTCACATACCACATGTTCTGAAAGATAATTAATTTTAAACGGACCTTCAATAAATATATATATATATATATATATAAATTAAATAAAATTAATAAAATATAAACATAATATTATATTAATTAAAAATTTTTTTAACTAGCCGCCCACCCTGTCTGGTGGTTAGAGTACCTGACTACGGATGGGGAGGACCTGGGCTCGAATTCCGGCTCGGACATGGATGTACTTTCTCTTTCTCTCTCTGTGTTTCTAGTCCTTTCCTCAGATGATGGATGAATTTGTCCCGCCCTTTAAGCGGGTTTGTGGTGGTGTGGCGTGGGCGATGCTACTCGTACCTCTGTGAGACTTGGTTCACAGGTGCCCACCGGGTAACGATAAAATGAGTAGCAGTTGCCGGCCTTGTTGCGGCAAATGGATTAATTACTCAAGTCTGCCCGCCATTAGAAACAAAAAAAATTTTCTTTTAACTTTACTAATAGAAATATGCTTAAGCTATAGGCAGACCATCAACATACCATAAGTAATAGAGCAATATTTTTTAATATATTTACTATAACTACACCGGATAAATATATAAGAAATTATGTGAAATGCAAAACTATAAGTACACTGAAAAGATGTTTCATTTGTTATCTTACAAGTGACAAAAGAGAAAAAAATGATTAAACAGCAGACTGAATCAAAATATTAAAATAGCTTATCCATGTATTTTTTATTTTGTATTTTTTACGAACATTAAATTATTTAGTTCATATATTAAAGCAAATCTCATTCTTTCATAAGAAAAAATAAACATTTTTAGAATTAGATAAGACAAATGTTCTTATTGAAATAATTTAAAATTTTAAAAAATCATTTGACAGAACAACCAACACTCAAATGCGAATCTGAAAACTTTTCTTTACCACTTTGCTGTCTTTTCATTTATAAACCGAAAAGATGACATTACTTATCCATTCCTCGTGCTTGAGCTTGAAATAATAGATATTAAAACAATCAAGGAAATATAGGTAATTTGTGATCACTGGCACTCAAACAAAACTTCCTGGAAAATCATTAGCAAGTATGATATAAAGAAACAAGGAATCAATTGAAATTAAATTTTGCTATCATTAATTACATTTATAAATATAAAACAATCATTATTGAATCAATACTGAATGGATAAGTATAAACCTAACCTAACTCACGAATTATATATATATAATTCGTGAGTTAATTCGAATAATATTTAGGAATGGCAAGTTATAAAGTGTTAAAAATGGAATATCAATTTTCAAGGCAGCACTCTTTTGTATTTAAATAATTCCTGCAAAATTCTAACTTTAATTCTGTGAAGAATGATTAACATAAAAAGTTTTTGAAAATAGATGTGCTAAATTTATTTTGTCTACTTGGATTGTTACTGCAAATGTAATGAAATTTCTCGGAAAAATTCATTTTATTTCTGAAGTCTTGTAGCTTTGTTAATAAATAACTTTGTAATAAATTAACTTTGTAACAAAAACACTTTGTTAAATAAATCTATTTCTGTATTAGACGTGAAATGTCTTTCTAAAGTTTCGGGAATCGCTGTGTCACATTTCCCTTATTTTATTTTAAAGTGAATGTCAGTATTTTAAAATTGAGAAATATATTCTGTGTTAATAAATTACTTAGTTTCCATTAGAAGATTTCCCCGAGGGTATGAAAGATTGGAATCGCTGAAATTTTATATTTTTGAAGCTACGTTAAATTCGCAATGAATGAAGATTTTTGTATGTTCTTTACACAATTATTGAAAAACTAAATTACGTAAAATCAAGAATGTATTTTTGCACATGAAATATTTTTTTAAGGAAATTTTAATTTAATAGATAGTTCAATCACCTCTTCATTTTCTAAAAATTTATAAGCCTCTCGAAGAAACTGTAGTTGAATGACAAAAACACAAATTTAAATACTTTGATGAATATTCTTCATTGCGAGTCATTTTAATTATATTAAATCCAAAGAAAATGTGTCTTTAAAACATAATGTAATCCGCGAAATTTTTTTCTTAGAATATTAAAGTAATATTTTTTTAATCCTAATGTAAAGTTTTTAGGGAAAGATCTCAAATACGTATTTTTTTTTATTTCGTGTTCTAAGACGATTAAAAAAAATTGCTTTAAGAATCCGAATAATCATGTTTGCAGTTTTTGTCATTTTTTTATGAATATAAAATAAAAAAGTAACCGTTATACAGTAATTATAAAATAATACTAAGACAATGAAATGCTCTTATTTGAATATAGTACTTCTTTCATTTAAATGCTATTAAAACATTAAAATAACAAGCAAAAAATTATTTTTATTTATTCTTACAATGCATGATGTACTTATCTATAGTGGTCTATAGTGGTTAATGAATTGGTGAGTTTCACATTAATTTGACTTATATTAATTCTGATCTTAAATTTTAGCTTTATAAAATTATTTCAAGCTTTCCGAACGACAGAAAGTATAAATAACAACTTATTAAGTTCAGTAACTAATAATAAGTATACTGTTGTTTATCTAACAAATTATGATAATGTTCAGTAATGGTATTTTTGTTTAAAATTTTTATATTAATTCAAATATTTGCGTTTTTGAAAGAAAACATTAAAATGTTTTATTTCTATCTATTTCAACTGTAAGTAAATTGGAATATATTTTAGTTGAACAGTAAATAAAATAAATTTATAAATTAAATTTTTGTATTTGATATTTTTATTTAATTTTAATTTTAAATTTTTTATTTGGTACTTTTTTCATATAAAATAATTTTAATCTATTAAATTTAACTATTTTTAGTAGACTTCAAGGGATTAAGGGATTTTAAATTTATTATTGATTATAATTATTTGCATTTTTATACATGAATTGTTAATATTATTAAATAATTTATTTAGAATATATTTTTATATAAGAGTATTAATGTGTATAAAAACCCATTTTTAAATAATTTCTGAAGTTTTTTTTCATTGATAAAATAAATTAATTACTCAAGATAAATTTTTAAATATATTGACTAATATATAAAATATATTATGCATATATATCGACTTATCAATTTATATATACATATATAGTTTTTGTTCGCTAATTTGATTGAATTTAAATATTTCTTCCCACATTAAAATTAATTGAAATAACGAAATGGATAAGATAAATATTTAATTCCTAAAATGTTTTGAAATAAATTAAGATTTCTCTTAAGAATTTTAAATTACAAATAAAATGCACACTGAAAGTGAAAAATGAATCATATCTAAAAAGTTAAAAATATCGAAAAAGAAGATTTTGAAATCTAAAATCTTGTTAAATTAATTTCTGAAATCAACACAATTGTTATTTTTTTACTATATTTCTTAACTCAAAATTAAGTTAAAAAGTACAATGTTAGTTGAAGATTTATCGTGGGTGTAAGAATATTTTACAAGAAATAATAAATTTTGTGTGGAACTATATACATATATATTTTAAATATTTCAGTAGTTTTTATACAAAATCTTTAGAAAAAAGCTAATGATTTCACATTTAAAAATAAAAAGGACATAGAAATCTCTATATTGAGACAGTAAAAAAAATTGTGGATATAATTTGTATGCTGAGATTATTAGTGAAGTATAATTTCGCTATACTGCACCAAATGATAGATAAAAATAAACGTAAACTCGTCTAGAAATCAATGACAAGAGGAAAGAAATAATGATGTACTTAATTTTATGTGCATTTCTTTTTGATTAACTAGTTGAAGTTATCTGACACTAATAATAGTTGGATACTTTTAATCTTGCCCTGGAGATAAATGTGAGATTTTCTGATTGTATTTATTAACTTTTTCTTGAAACAGTTTCCGATGTTAAACTTCACGAAGAGAAATCAGATAAACATAACATTTGAACAACTCATTAAAGAATATATATTGATTGAAATATAAAGAACTGGATAACATCTTGTAGTTTTAAATTAATATACTGTGTATCATAAAATATATTTTTTAACGTCTTCCCTGTTTGCTAATATTAATGACGCCATTTCATTTTCAGTTTGAAATTGAAATTAATGCTACTTTTAATTAAATAAAAATAAATTAGTTTAGTTTATTGTGATTGCAAAATGTTTAATATAAATAAACAATTTGTGAACCGAAGTTTGTAAAATTTCATAATTAGACAAGGAGCCCCATGCGGGTCGTTTATCATTTATTACGGATATTACCTATTATCTATTCAAAGTTTTACCTCTATTGTCTACGAATTAAGGATCATTAAATAACTACCTATTATTCTTTCTTCTTGTAAATGTAATTATTTTATTATATTATTTAATGATAAAAGTATTATGTCAGAAGCAAATAGGGGTTATTATTTTCTACGTAATAATTTTTTCGAGGGACTATTATTCGATGTATTTCTTTTCCTAATTCGGCTATAGTTCATGATTATTTGTATAATCAGTTATTCTTTTATCCTGTGGACATAACTATTATACCAGAAACAAGTATGGGTTATTACTTTTAATGTAATAATCGGTAAAATAGTATATGCAATAATGACTAATATTTTCTCATCCGGTGAACATAGTTATTTTCTCAATGCATATTCTTATGGTAAAAGTAGTATAATAAAGTCTATACCATTGTAAATGTGAATAGATTTGATTATTCATTGCATATACTATAAAATGTGAATACCGTAAATATAACTGACAATATATATGAACTCTAAAATCTAGTGAAAAAATTATCTAAATACTTGATTAAGGAAAAAATACACATAAAAATCACGTTTTTATTATTAATAATTTTGTTTTTGACTAATTCTGTTTCAGAGTTCATGTTATACATTCTGAAATAGGGCAAAGAATCTATGGAAATATGAATACTTCACAAGTGCAAATTAGATAAATATCTGCAGAAGGAATTCAATTGGTATTTTAGTCTCAAAGTGTTATTGAAATTATAAGGTGTTTCGATAATATCAGTAGGCAATATTTTACAAACTTTCAAAATCTGAAAAGATTTTGAATTAACATGAAAAGTCGTATTTTACTACTGATGCTGCTGGACCCTTAATTAAAAATAATTCCTTAATTACTATAAATAATTGAAATCTAATTGTGAAAATTTTCTCACACCATTCATATTTAAATTTATGAGGAATTCTTTTAATCGCACTTAGTCTATTTCTTCCTGTTTAAATTTGTAATTATCGATGACGATGTTAATGTTTTAAATTATAATGATAAAATTGGATTACTAGTCACTTTTTTCACATTGTTAGGGATTAAGTCATGAAGAAATATTAAGGGTTTTAAATGAAATAGATTCATTTTGAAAATGAAGTGAATGATGCTACAGAAGCTACGTCAAAATAATTCTCTGTTGAAGATGTAAATTGAAAAATACCGTATAATTTAAATATTATAAGTAAATTAAAACGTATAAAATAAAGTAATATCTATAACTATTTTCCGTGTAAAAAAATTAAAGTAAATGTTAAAAAAAAAAAAAAAAAAAAAAAAAAAAACATGATAAAATCAATTGTCTATTAAATTCTAGTTTAGTGGTTAGAAAATCTCGGAGTAATGCAATTTCGGAATTGAAAAAAAGAGCAAATATAATGATACTTCAATTTCAGAGAAATAAGCTGAAGTTAAATGGCTAGGAAGAACTTAGTTTTACGAACTTACGGAATAAGTCAACAAACAGAATCAATATAATTCTTGTTTACATTGAATTCACTCTCCAATAATTGGTATTTTTGTTTTGTGACAAAAATAATCAAAATAATTTATAAGGCCTTTAATCTGATTGTAAGGTTGCCAAAATAAAAATCATTTTGATGTGACATTTACAATAGAAATTTTTTATGAGACATCTTTTATACATCAATATAAATTACAGAAAAATTAAAAAAATTATGAACAATATACAAATTAGTGCATAAATGCATGCACTTTCTTCTTCATAAATAGTGATGAAATTAAATAAAAGTTGCTTAATCTAAATTGATATTAAAGATAAATTAAATAGAACCGAGGAATATGGAAATTTTTCCAAAAATATTTTTGTAAAAGTATTTTCTGTAAATTTGATTTTTTAATAGGAAAATCACTCAAATGTATTTATAATTTAAAATTAAAGTTTTATTTTCTATATTTTAAAAAGTATGATATGCACTTTATAAAATAAAACTTTTAAAAATTAATTATATTACTATATCAGCAGAAAACTTTAAAATTCTTTTCTGGATACAAATTAGAATGTTTCAAGAATGTTTTTCACTTTCCTTCACTCAATCATGCTAAAAAAGGCTGAACTTCAATTTAAATTGGTTCAATAATTTTATTTTTATGATAATAACCCCAAAAATTATAGGACTTGATCTTAATACCTAATATTTTCAATTATTTTTAATTCACATTTTTTCTTACACAAAAAGAAGAAAATCCTAAATTCAAAATTTACCTTAATCGCATTGAAAATTTTCTGTTTCTTCACCATGCCATACAAATTGAATTAAACTTGGATTTAAACTGCATCTATGATATGGATCTTCAAATAAATTACTTTGAAGTTTGTTTTACTTTGTTATTTCAGATAATATTTACATCATTTTGCGATTGATAATTTTAAATTTTTATTTTTTATTATATAAAAACATCTGGAATTGCATAGCAATAAAAATCGACACAAAATAGAAGTTAAATGTCACACTTTATTCCAGTGAGCTTGAAACATATAAAAGGATATTCGTATCTTTTAGCTCCCATCATCAACTGTGTGAGATTCGATATAAATTACTCACACACTGTTTATTTCTCAATATTTCATATATATATATACATATATTTACCAAATACAGTTTGTTTTTTACATTTTCTATATTAAAAAAAGAATAACAATAAAATACTTTAGAATAAAAATTCATAATTTTTTCCAAGTGTTAAAAATATATAATCAATTTCTTAAAAATAAGAAAACATATATCCAAAACTGTTTGCGATGCAAATATATTTTTACAATTTGAATTTATTACATTTTTATTTTTTGAAGTAAAATTTAAATACTATCTATTTTTGAAAAAATTATAAATGTGTTCATATCGCCTGTCACTCTTATTTATCTTTTATCTAAGTTGTAACACAGTTGATATTCTGGAAGGAATATCAAGAAATCTTATCAACATATGTAGATTAATGTTTGTCATTTTATGTTCCTATTTGCTCCTGCGAGCTAATGCATGCAGTTTAATGTGGAACATGAACTACTACAAATATGCCTGCCTGTAACGTGCGTTGAGCCCATGAAATGTTGAATTGAAAATCAGAATGCTAAACCAATGAGTTTGCACTGCATCTTTATAAATGTAGTCATTGGTTGAATATTAAATGAAGTTCTGAAAACTGAAATTTCCTTCTCAACATGTTCAAATCAGTTCTGTTAGAGAAAGATATGGTAATCTGGTAGGACATCCAAATAAGCATTTTTGAAAGAATCAGGAGATATGTGGCTAAGTATAATCTACTTATAAGTGGTAAACAGTTGAATCAGTGACATGGATAATAACACAAGTTAACCAATCTGATTGATTTCTTAGAATATCGTGAATTCAGTATATGAGAGTGCCACAGCAAAAAGTATTCAAACTGATGACAATGACTACATTTATAGAGATGCCATGACAATATGGTTCAGATTGTTTGAAACGATATGATACTTATATATACTTATCATGCAATATGGCACTCTGTAATAAATGTTAGATTTAATTCTTTACACTTTCCTTTTATAAAATCATGCAATAATCGTTATCATTAAGAGATAAGTTACTATAATCATATATTGTCACAACATCGCCATCCCAACTTCAACATACATACATGAGAGAGGACTCCGTACTGTACCATTCAGTTATAGTCCACTCGTTACCATTGAGCTAGCAGCGCCTTCCAAAAGGGCAGAAGGTCGTCTCTAACATGTTCCGCAATCCCAGCACGTTAATGAGAACGAAAGATTTACAATAGTGGGAACTTAAAGCCTTGTATTGGGTCACGCAGAACTCAAAACATTTACAGTTCTGTTACATTTTAGGATAACAACATTAAGTACGGCTAATTGGAATTAATATAAAACTTAGAGAGGAATCTTAAAAAGTATAAGAAAATAAGACATGTACACAAATGGAGAGTGCAATATTTGTGTGGCTGCAGAGTCCTACAATAGTTACATTCTCCATTTCTACATATCGTTTTCTTGTCTTGTTCTAACTTCAAATTAATGCACAAGAAATTGCTTTTTCTGAAGTTAACAATAACTGTCTTAAACTACGAGATTTTAATCAAAAGTTTCCAATTCGTCTATGCATGTAACTAAGCAGATTGAATTTATTCCATTTGTTAGAGTATTTCAAGTAATTGTCAGTAGCACTATTGGTGTAGTCGTTGTAGAATTTGATTGTGAGAATTCTCTACAGAATTTGTGATTTTATCAGTGATTTTTTTGTTATTTCACTGTGCCAAAACCGTTGTGTATTACATCGCTTCTGTCAATCAGCTGATTGATATGTCTGTTCTGTGATCTACTTTTCCTAGTCCAACGTATTTCCAACAACTTGTTTGCCTTCAAAATCCCACTTATCAAAAATGAGCTCTAACTTTCAGTAAATTCGTGATTGGTATTTTTTAAATACTTCCTATTCAACAACTTAATGTGTGTCGTAAATGCCTTCATCGGTTATTGATATCAGAAATATTCTTCATTTAAGTAGTTAATTGGTCAAATCATCTCAAGTTTCGTAGTTCTGGCTGTTATTTTTCTTCAATCAGAATCTAATTTGAAAAAACTTATTTTAAAATTTTGTACACGTTTTGTTGTGTTTTGGAAAAAACAATTTCAGATAAAATAAATAAAGTTGTTCCAAGAGATTTTGAACAGAGGCATAAATTTTCCTAGTGAGAAACACATTTGCATATTCATACCGGATGGGTGTGGATGATGGACATGTATCGTATATTGTTTAATTAGCGATTATCAAGATTATTATTCCAACTGTTTCCATTATTCCGAGAAAACGTGCGATTTTTTCACGCAAACAGGAAGCTCCTTAATTCTGTTTACTGCGCAATCATTACTAGTTCACTGACACTAATCGCGTGCATTCTATAGTTCTCCGACATTGGCTTATTGTTTTGATTTATTAAAGAATAATGAGAACTATAAGTGAAAAGTGTTGTAATTGTCTTCCACTTTAAGAATTACTTGAATTAATATTTCGAACATCATTTCCGTAAAGAGATAAAAATGCATATAGTTTCAAAAGCTTTTGTTTTAAAATTATGTAATGTTTATGAAACTCTTTTAGTTTTAAACATCAAAATCATTACAACTGCTTTATGCTAATAGGTTAATATAACAGTTTGAATCAGCTTTCATAAGCAGCAATTATTCTATATATTCTGATTTCTGTAAGGAGTTTTCATAGATGATAGACCCATAATATGAATCACAAGTTAAAGAAATAAGTTGATAATATTTATAGAGGAAATGTATTTCAAAATTCTTAAGTGTTTTACTAATATAATGAATTTATGCATGAAGAAAGAATAAATTCCAATATTTAAAGATTCCGTTAAAAGATATTTAAATATTTCAGTTTATTCTTTAAAGTTTCAGTTTATTTGATGTAGTAAAAATATTAATTTGTAAGGAATTCAGGTGTTGCAATAATATGAACAATATATTGTATTATAACGATGTATTTATTTTGTTAAGCAGTTTTGAAATTGGTCAGTTAGTTAGCGTATGATTACTTTATGAATTTTTAGCTTGTCATAAATACAAGAAAAAAATTGACATCTCAATTCTAGACCCGGAATAAAAAGAATTCTATTCCTTATTTTAATTACGTTGAACAATTAAATTTAAATTCAAAATAATAAAATTACTATAATGCATATGAAAAATATATAAATACATAGCAGTATAAATCAGACTATTTCATTTTCAAACCTATTAGCCTTCTGAAATTAAAAAAGGCAGAGTTAAGATTTAAAAGTGGCATTGGTGGTTTTATCATTCATTTTAGTGATCCCAAAAGCCATGAGTTTGGCACTAATATCTAACGTTTCGATAATTTTGAAATCTCTATAAATTATACCTCAATATTATTTTTTAAGTACCGTCTTAATGGTAACAGTACATATGCATGATCATTTTCCTTGAAATTTTCCCTAGCTTTCTCTAGTAATGTCCCATGAAAAGTTTTGATAGATAATATTCAGCTGTATTTAACTTGTTCGTTAATCCAAAATTTCGGCAGGCCTAGCTTGTTTTCAAGGTACCAAGGTTGGATGAATCCCTTCTCTTATCGGCAGCTTTAGAGGGAATTTGGAGGCTATAGCTGTTACGAACTGACGTATGATTGGATGAAAATTAAGTAATGGGTGTGTTTAAGTTGAATTCTAGAATAGTGCTAATATTTCCTATTATTTTATATTTTATCAATTAAAAACAGTTAAATAGCTGTTTTGAATTATTTTAAATATTGTATTAGTTAATTTATTTAGGGAGTGCAAGGAGATAGTTAAAATTTTTAATTATGCATAGTATGAAAGTAAGAGGCTTATCTATAGGAAATTGTATTTTTTACAGTTCAATAAGTAGCTCCCTAAAGGCAATGCCATTAAATATTTCTTTTATTTCTGACATGTATTGTTAATCTTTTAGCTAAAACAGTATTAAGAAAAAATATAAATTTCCATGAACAACGTCAGTTCCCATAAATATAAGACAGAGGAAGTTAATTTTTTATTTAAGGGAATTTTCGTAAACACAAACAAATAAAAGCCATGCACTTCTTTTTCTAAAGGATAAAACCTAAAAAATATTTTTACAACCATTGTTTATGTTATTATCACTACGAAGAGAGTAATAATATTATTCTCATGCAATTCTTTCTGTAACTTCTCATTAAATTAAGAGATAATTAATATATATGAAAATTGTATTATATTCACAATGAGCTTCATCTAAAATAACCAATTAATATATAAACAGAAATAATCGTAATCTTTATTTTAAAAATAAAAATGATCAACACCTCATTTACAAGCACACATCTGATTTTGAAATTTAAAGTATTTAATTAAAAAATTTGAAGAACATATTGTAAAAGTCAGAAAATTTGTTTTTTTGTGTCCGTGGTAATAAACATAAAATTAAATAATTTTTATTAATTACTCAAGGTACTATCATAATTAAATTATTTGACTGCAGTTTAAAACTTATTTTAAATAAATAAAATCATAGCCAACAAATAGAGACTTAAATGGAAAGATCAAAAAACATTCCATGAATATAATGGAACCTTAAGCGCACCATTTTCCACTCTGAATAAGTATTCATTAAATTTTCCATTTTTAAAAAACTCTTATGATAGTCGTTAATTATAATAATATAAATATATACTAATTACCTAATTAAATGGATAATTACTTGTTAAAGATTTAGGAAACAACACTAATTATAATTTCGTCAATTATTAAAATAAACAATAATAAATTACTTTGTGGAATTATAAATAAGATTTTGGTTAGATTATCTTCTTATAATTATCTCAAAACACTAGGATTTTCTTTTGTGATGCAATATATAAATTATTTTGCATTTTTATGAAATTAATTAAAAATACAACGTAAAAAATGTAATGAGGAATAAAATTATGTGGGTAGTATATTTTATAAATATATTCTAAGTTTTCTTATGACTGCATATTACGTTCAAAATAAAAATTTAGATTCCTTCTGATTGTCTCGAAAAAAAGCAATTTTTAAGATTTTTCCATGTTTTTTTGAGTTAGAATTTATTTTATCTACCCCAATTTCAACAACAAAAAAGAAAAAAAAAGTATTTTTTGAGATTAGTTCCAACAAAAAAATTTAAGGAAAATCAGATGTTTATTTAAATCAAAGCAATGTTAATTTATTTGTTTTTAAAAAATTATAGTATACATATTTCAATTTAGGTTATTCAAATAATTTGTCTTTTCAAATATAATAATAACAATTTTCTAACTATTTTTTCCTTGAACTATGATATTTTTTTAAAAACAGAAAAGGTATTTATGTGTACTATTTATTTATAAAAATATTTTTGTGTAAAAAAATACAAATTTCCCAGTAGCTATACATTTGTTTCTTATGTTTATCTTCTTGTATACAAAAGGTCTTCCACAATTTTATTAAATTTATTGCATCAGTAAACAAAATCTTTCATTAAATTGAATGCGCTTAGCATTTTATGCAAATATTATTTTGCTACTGGAAATTTATAAAATTTAAAATGACAATCAGTCCAAATCCGTTTCTATGAAAGAGAAATGTGTTTATGTAGAAGATGTCAAGCTAATCATAAGTCAAATATCTACAAAATTAAGTCCATAAGTATATTAGGAATCACTTTTAGTTCCTTGTTTGCACCAAATAATTTAGTTGATTCGGCGAGTTAATAAATTTTTTATACATTTTATTTAAATTATTTAAAATAAAGTTAACTTTTGATAATCATTTAAAAGTAGGGCTTGCTTATGTAATCATTTACACTTACCAGCAAATGCAACGTGTACTTTATTTTCAGGACGGAAAATTTGTACATACTGAGGCACACTCGGCGCGAAATCTCTCACTGCCCATGACCTGAGGATGGTGTGCTCGTCCTGAAAAGGAACACAATATGCATTTAGCACACAATGCACATTTTCAAAATACATTGCATTCATACGGAGTTTCAGGTTGAAGTCTCCATCACTTATTGGTACAAGATTACTTTTTGAAATGAATTATCTCGTTCACTGCTAAATATTGATAGATGGATTCTATTTTTTGTCGGGTGAGTGCTTGGAAGTATTCCAGTATGATATTTCAACATGGTTGGAAGTATTCCAGCTTATGCGAATGGTAAGTAAATACATTTTTGTATTAATAATAATAGTGAAAGACTATGGCATGAGGCATGTCTTTCAGCTAATTCTTTTTATAGGGTTTATAGAGATTATGTATGGCAGTCATTTTGCATAAACTATGCTTCTAGCCTTTTAATTTTTAATTCCAGGTTAGTGAGCAGAAAATGACATCCCGAGGAATGTTTTCAACTATTCAGCAGTGAACTATTATGTAATAATTTCTATATTTTAAAAAGTAAACTATGTTTTAGTTTACTTATTTCCAAAAATATAAGAGTGGTTTAAATTATTTACACCTATCTGCCTATTTTCGCTTAAAATGCATTGCAAAATATTTTCATGTCACATGTTTTTCACAAATGTATTATTCCCTATTATCTTACTTTAAGAAGGATCCTCAACAACAAAACAACGAACTAAAGCTTGGCTTTAATTAACTAAAAATGTATTTCAGAACTCAATTAAGGTTTATAGATATGGCTTCATAACATCATCAATATAACATTCATTGATTAAAGTTTTAATTTAAATTAGCTATTGTGACATTTTATACCAAGAATACCTAGCCAACCATCAAAACAGTTTTCCTGTCTACAATTCTGTGTAAAATAAAGGCAGATTTTTTTTCCGGAATTTTATTTTTTAAAACTTTTTAGTTATAATGTTAAGGATGTTATATATGACAGAAAAAATTTTAAAAATTAAGAAGTATGATAAAAATGTATGATAATTTGTGCAAAATTCAATAATTTTCGTAAGTAACACCATGATATAAAAATATATTAAGAGTTCAAACATTTTTATTAGTCAAGAAAAGCATATCAATCCAAGCAAGAAAGTAAATTAATATTTTCTTATTTCATAGAAAAAAATTGCTAATGAAATTTCACGCTTTTTAAAAATGAAATCTTCAAGAAATACGAAATGAATATTTTTTAAGTTATATATTCTTGAGAAAAACATAAAAAATTCTAATTTTAAAAATAGAACACGTAATTTTAAAAATAAATAAAAGGAGCAAAAAAATAATAAAAGTTTCTCAGAAACGAAGCACGTAAGAGAAAAATATAAAAATTTGTTTTACAAAATAAAATATAAAGGAAAAAATACTTACAGCTGCAGATCTATCTGCGTAGTTCCTAGCGGCTAAGATGAAACACGCTTCAGCAGCATTCATTCTAGATAAATAATTGGAAAAAATATTTAAAAATATTTCCTTTCTTTTAAATTTTTAGAAAAAATTATTTATATTAAAAAAATATGCATATTATAATTTGGGGGTATCTTCATTAATACGATTTTTAATATGTTTATATATTTCTCTGACTTAGTTAAAAGTTAATTTTATTTTGAATCCTTCACTTGACAACACTCCTTAGAGCAAAAAAATTATTGACATTTTAACATATTCAAGTAAAAAAATGCATTTTTCCTTAATAGGAACTACAAATGAATTTATTATATTCTTATATGTGTTTAAATTTTACTGAGTGAAAGCTCTACTAAATGAGTATATAGTATCAAAACTGTATTTCTTAATAGGTTAATAAAATGCGCGTATTTTTCTTTACTCGGCACATTCTAAATCCAAAACAATAGCTAAATTTTATTATCTCCAATATTTTGCTATTTTGTTTTTATAGCATGATTTTTTTTATATTATTACTTCAATATCATTTTCACAGATTATTAAATATTAATTTATAATGTAATGACTTATAATGGTTCGTTCAAGAGTTACGTTAACATATAATTAACAATTATTTTAGTCTTCTCAAATATGCAGAAAAATAATAAAGCTTTTTCTGATTACGTAAGAATTTTGCGTTTGTTTCTCACAGTAATTCTAGTATAATGTAATATTAAAAGCAATTAAAAGGAAGCATATATTTTTGTATAAAAATATGCGTATAGGAATAAAAGAATAAAAATATGCGTATAATTTGATTTCATAAATGTGTAAAGCACAAAAATATCTTCAAAAATTTGGAGTTATATTTGATTTTTCTACTGAAAAACTATTTAATAAAATGATATGTTTAGTAAAATTTCTGATTCACGGATGCATAAAATTAAACTAATATAAAGTATTAAATTTTGAATACAATTTAATAAAAAGTACGTAAATTAAATTCAAAGTTTAATAGAAACACTATATATTCATTTATGCAACTATACGATAGCTGAATCTGTAAAATTAATCTTCTATTACTATCCAATTTTTCCTATACCAATGATTTTTTATATCTAGAAGAAAAGAGTGATTATTTGCATAATTATTTTAACAGTTCAAATTTCTGAAGTTAATTTTAAAAATTTACGTGTAAAAGAAAAATATAGTTAAAACTTATTTGAATGAGTAATTTGATTTAGTTTGTTCATCGTTTTACGGTCATATTTCCCGCGTGAGGGATAATTAATTGTAAGGTTACCTAGGACGTAAAGTGGATTCCTCAACATCACAAAAGTCTCTAGGGTAAGAAGAAAATTCACAGTCTTAAGTGCTAATTGTTAAAGATTAAATGCTGAGTCAGTTAATATTTCATAAATTTATTTCTTTAGATTATACAATTATTTAAAAAAAATTTTTTTTTTCTTTTTCTTTTTTTTTTTTAACTTTAGAATTTTGCAACATCTGTTACATTATATAATTTTTATTTATTATTGTTCAGTTTTTTTAAGGTTTTTGTAAACAGTACTTTACTTTAAACTTGTTTTTCAATTGAAGTTATATTGTTAAACGTAAACAGTTATTTTATATTCATTCATCTGCTTAGCTTTGAACTGATTTGAGTAATTAAAAAAAAGTATCAGAATTATATTGCTAAGTATGTTTGTGTTTCATTTTTATTTCTATTCGTTACATTAGTCATTCAATGCCTGGTTGGTCAGTATGAACCGGTTTTTACGGAATGGAAATTCGAAAACAATATATAAGAATGAAAAGATACAAGCTATAATTATTTTGAGTAAAGGAGACAAAACTACAAGTACTCTTCTAAGCATTTTCATTTACTTTAATACTTCATATTGATATATATTTTTTTTTTTTGCATTTCATCAATAATATCATTTCTTATACTTTAAAAATAATTATGTTTTTCACACATTGCGTTGTTTTAAAAAATCAAAATATCTGGACATTATTATGAGTCTATTTTTTGATTTATCTAATTTTCTATAAAAATTGAAAACCAAACCTTTTATTTTAAATTATTTAGCAAATTTCATAAAAATAATTTTTAATGAAATTTTTATGTGAAATAATTCTTTCAAAATCGGAATTAGTATCACTTATGTTTTTTATATAGTATTTTTTTATATTAAATGTTCTGCTTTTTTAATATTGATCCTTTTGTTATAATTCGAGTTTAAGTATTGATAGTTAAAAATATAGCTTTTTGTCTAATTATAAATTTATTTTATTGTTCGATATTTTAATGTATTATTTGAAGTCTATGTTTATTCATTTCCGTGGATTTATTCGAATTTTTGAACTCTATAACTTGTAAATATGAATTATAAATCTTAACAAACTATTAAGATTCATAATTAATATTTATGAATCTTAATAATTTGTTTACATATTTGTTACTATCCTGTATTGAGATTTATTTCTTTAGAGGTTTATGGCATTTTATTTAAGGAAATCGATAAATTGAGATATTATTTTTAGCACCAAAAGGATGATATTGCATCTGGTCTTAAACCAGTTCTTGCTTTTATTCAAAAGTACATAACTTTTTATCAGAATAGAGTTTTATTAGAGAAACCAAAGGAAGGAAATTTTAAATGCAATAAAAGTTTAGTTGTTTAAGCAATAAATATTTATGCACCTTGCTCTAGCTAAATCAAAATCTTTAAGGGCTGATCCTTGAATATAAATAACTCTCTGTGCCCACATGGGAACTTGTAAGATCATCTTCATGGTCGCGTCAAGTTCGCAAGGAGAAAGAAGCACTACGTAGTAATCCTGAAAGTAAAGGCTTACATTAGTCAATTTAGTATCATATATATATATATATATATATATATATATATATATATATATATATAGATAGATAGATAGATAGATAGATATATAAATAGATAGATAGATGCTAAGAAAGAAATTTGACTAATTAAATTTAATTAATAATAATTCATTTGAATAATACAGCAAAGAGAAATAACAGAAAAAATTACTTTTCGAGTACGAAAAATTTGGACTGACGTAAATAAATTCAAAAAAAGGTATAAAAACTGAAGCTTATAGAGAAAAAAACATTTTGATATAACAAAAGAGAAACAACTTACTTTTATTTATATCAAAATTTTTTACTCACTGCGAAAATACATTATTGTTTTTTTACTTATAGCTGATTTCTATCTTTTTGATTAGTTTTGCAAATTTTAATTTTAACTTTTTATTTACATTTATTATTTTGTTGTATTACTTTCTTAAAAATAATAATCTTTTACATTTTTATTTATATAAAATAAACTAGAAGTAAAAATATATAGTTCAAATAAGATTTAAGTTACATAAAAATTACATTTTTATATCTGCACTTTTTTGAAATAATTTTTAAATCATGTAATAATTTTAAGATCAATTGTCTTTTTAGTTAGATAATTGAAAGGTTTGTGAGTGTATGGTGTTTGTCAATTCTCTCTTTCATTCATACATAATATAAAATTTATTTAGTTATAGAAGATATGTAACGTTAAATTCTCTCGAAGTTTAACAAATATAAAACTAAAGCTAGTATTACGTAGAATGCTTTAAGCAATAAAATATTTTATACCATAATCATTGTTCTTATATGCTTTTAACAAATATGCTCTCATTATTGCATAAAAGCTAAAAATGAATAATAAAGAGTATCAACGAAGAATGCAGAAACGTTATTGAACAAAAATGAAAAAAAAATTCAGGTTTAAGTTTATTGTACAAATATCAATGCATATAAATTATTCTGTTCTAGTATTGTGCATCCTTTGTTATTGACAGTTATTTTATTGAAGTTTCTAAATTCCACCAAGATTTCTTTAGTTTAAAAGTTTTATTTCTCCAAGGCATTTTTTTTATGTTTCACTCGACATATATTTTAAGACAGGAAGTAATATTTTTTCATCTGGAAGAATAAAAGACATCAACATGTAAATAAAATATATTTTAAAACTAAAGCCATTGGACTTTTTTGTGTACTTATACAACAGAAAGTGCCATTAAATATTTTTTAGCTTTTTTTTTCTTTCAATTTATTTTCTCATAATAAAAATTATTGTAAATTTTTTCAAGTTTCTAATAAGAATATTAAAAATAGATGATGTTTTTTAAAAAAATGTAATGAAATATATTATGTTAAGATTTATAAATAATTTAATGTTTATTTCGGATTAATAACGAATGTTTCTTTGTGATTGTGAAATCTTTTACTAAAATTATTGTTTTTAGCCATCATGTCAATGCGCGTAACGTTAAGTTATAGAAAAATATGTAAACTGCTCATTTCTAGTAATTTATTATAGAAATCACCCCTCATATTTGTGCCAATTGTTCTTGATGTATACTCCAGCTATGCTTAATGTACCATGAAATTTCTGCCCTCACATCATGATTTAATTATTAAAATTGTTAATATAGTGTTGTTAGTAAAGTTGTTAATATTCCATTAGTAAAGATGTTAACATTTCAAATTATAGTTCTTGTCATAGTAAATCAAAATCTTTCATTTTATACTATCCTCAATGAAATGTGATAACAACGATAAATAAGTTATAATTTAACACTTGAGAATTATGGCTATTATTGAAAAAAATAGTAATTATCAACGATTTTTTTCTATCATTATTAAAAAATGGTAATTACTTTTTCTTCAATTATAAATTTATTTATTACACCAACTTAAGACAAGTTTTGTCTTTAATAGAACTTATTTTAAGTATATACATATTTAATTATGGCTACTATTTTTAATTTGTATTTTCAATGTTACGAAACAAATCCCATGCATTAAAAAAAACTAAACATTAATTTTATTACTATATTCAAAGATATAAGTGCATTCTTGTTTAAAAATATTTCGAGATGGGAAGTCTTATAGTTTTTTGAATGAACAGCCTCAAAAAGAGAAAAAAGTATTTTTTAGTTAATCACACATGTGTGTGTGTTTCAATATAGGTCACAGTGGTTCTCAAACTTTTTCAAGTCACGTCATCTTTTTTCAAATTCTTTTGATTTTTTTGACTCACGTAGACTTTTAAGATTTTTCTTCTGAATCTCTTTCAGTAATAATATTAAAATGTAACTAATCGTAAGAGGTAAAATTAAATAAATACCCGCTGATTTATTTGTTATTTAATTAACTGTAAATTAATATTAATGAGATGAATGAGGCAGCAAGTCTCTGCATATATTCTAAAATTAGGAAATCAAATCAGATACTCTCATTTTGTTTTCTAAATTAATTTTTTCTTGATACTTGCTCTTTATTACTACCACCAAAGAACCTGCTTTGCACAAATACCATGTAAATAGAATCAGAATCCTCAAAGCTCATTTAAAAGGTATATTCATATTTTACTAAAATTCGAAATTCTTTCGATTCCATACATGCAAATTTTGCTTAAAACCCGTGTCACCAAATAACTGATAAGATTCTGCAGAATTAAACTAATAACGAAGTATTAAATGTACCTTGAAATTAAACAAATTTATCTAAATTTTAAAATTGAAAATATTTTATAAAACATATAATTAGCTGCCATTGGTTAATTATCTAGTTCAAAATTAGCGCTTGCATCTTAATAAAAATAGAGCTTCAGTATCTTTTGAATAAGAATTC
Organism: Latrodectus geometricus; assembly: GCA_026290005.1. Classification (NCBI taxonomy): domain Eukaryota; kingdom Metazoa; phylum Arthropoda; class Arachnida; order Araneae; family Theridiidae; genus Latrodectus; species Latrodectus geometricus. The sequence continues at coordinate 14,687 of JAPDSC010121202.1, read as the reverse complement.
CCGTCATTACTGTCAAATGATAGATTATTTATTAAATTGATATTTTATTAAATGATAGACCCAGCAATTATTTTTTTAATTGTTATGATCAAGGGAAGTGAGATTAATGGAGTTGGAATATTACAAAAGTTTGACAATCAACTAAAGTAATTAATTGTGACTTCTTTTTTTTAATATTTCGTGACATAAATTTTGAGAATCAGGGATAAAATTTATTATGTAGGTTATTTAATATCTTGTTGCACCCATACATATATATAAATATATATATAAATTGCGTTATGCTTTGTGTTTTAATGCTGTAAATATGCTTTATTTATTTTAAAATGGTGTGTTATCAGTTCTAAGTTATGTAAACCTTTCATTTTATTCTACATGAAATAGGTATTTTAAATATCAAAATTATGTCTATTTTACTTAAAGTTTGTTTATTACCTATGTTATTTAATATTTTCATTTTCATATGTAAAGCGATAGAACTATGGATATACACTGAAAGTACTCATTACAGTTTCCTTAAAAACAAAATTATTCTGTTTCTGCATGACGATATCAAAAAATTATCGTACTAACTATGTTAAATTTGCAAAAGTATGTAAAATGACATCTGCGCCTTTATTACTTCAAAACAATTTGAAAAATTCTGCATGAAATGTGCCGAAAACAAGCAAGAAAGATCATGGGTATAGACTAAAATTTATGACCATTAAAATGTTCCAGAGTGGAGGTTTAATTATGTTTAATTATTTAGTCGATTGTTTTTAAATATTTTAGAACTTTGTCCTTGTTTGTCATCAAGCTAAACCAACATAATTTATTTTTACTGGGTTCGTTTTACAAAAAACTTAAGAAAACCAAATATATAAAAATAGATATTTTCTGAGTCATTTAGAGAAACAATATTTATTGATGATCAATAACTTGTAATAACTGAAAGAAATTACTGCTTCATGACATTTTCTAAAGAAATTGTGGGATATATTTAAGCAAGATAGAAAGAGCATGCACTAAAGTTTTAGTGGCCTCTTTGTAATCTCTTTTGATTTATACATGTAATTCAACATAAATGGGGATTTCTAATATCTGCTTAATATAAGAGTGAAGACAAAGAATGATCTGGATTAAAAATAGATGATTTGAAGACTAGAATGCTTGTCATTTAATAACCAAGCTTGACTTTTCATGGATTACCATCCAAGCAAGAAGACCAAAAAAAGTATTTTTTAGATATTTTGTTTTTACCCCTAACTTGAGGAATTTATAAGCATAACTAAAGTTTGGATTCTTCAAGGAAATATTTAACTTAATCGCAATGTGCTTAAATTTGCACGTATAAGTTTAAACATGCTTATGCAGTATAAGTTTAAACATGTATTATTTTTCCGGAATAAAATATTTTGGAGTAAACAACGATTGAAATTTATAAATCATCATATTGCATCTGCAGCCCTTGTAGAGACATGGTCTTTTTTGAAATTTTTTAATATTACTTTCTATTGGCTACCGTTCATTTGAAATTAATAACTCTAATTATTTTCAAGTCTTCTTCACTTTTTTTCGATTTAAGTCTAGGTCTTTTTCTAAATTATGAAGCTCTTTTTCTAAATCCCTCATAGATTTCCTCTAACATTTTTTCTGCTATTATTTTACCATCCATCCTCAATATTTATCCAAACCATTGAATTCCTTTTTACTATACTTAAAACAATAAACAAATCATTTTATTTATCGTATACTCCTTCATTTGTTCTAATCTCCTGATGGCCTTTTTCTCAAAATGCAATAAAAATCTTCTGTGGTATGTATTTTTTTCCTTCCACATACTCTCAAGAACTCAAAAGCAATTTTAGTTAATGTTCACGTCTCAGATACGGTTTGGACAAGTGATCAAATTATATAACCTTATAAGCGAAAATCTTAAGTTTAATGATTAAATACTAGATCTATACAGTTTTTGCAGAGAAAAATAGCATTTAGTTCCAGCAGAAATTTTTGCTGTAATTTCTAAAATAGCACACTTCATTATTTTTTCAATTATTTCATACTAATTTCCTTCTCAATTAAGTAATTTGATATCTTGCATGTGTTTATTTACTTAATATATTTTGTTCCTATATCATTTATAATTAACCAATTTTATGAAAAAAGTAGATTTATCTTGGAGTACTTTATCTTGCTTAAAAGTTGGTGGTGCTGGTTCTCGAACAGCACCATAAAGTCATTAATTAGCAAAGAGAAATATAGGAAAATTCAGTTAAAGTCCCTTTTGGTAAGATTTTTAAATTTCAAATTCATATTATATTTAAGAACTAAATAGTTTAGTTAACAACGGGTCTTCCTATCTAAATTTCTTTTAACTTTCAAATCTCCTCTATTTTGAATTCTTACTTTTGACAAGATTCAAAATGAAGTCATCTAATTTATAATATTGTATTGAGGAATGAAAAATCATGAATAACTCTTTATTTTCCATAATTACAATCCAGTTTAAATCAATAAATAATTGAATGAAAAATGTTAAACATTCAATATAGATATTTATAAATTATTTTCTCACTTAAAATGTAGGATAAATTTATAAAGCTGCATTGAAAATACTTAAGAAAAGGTTTTGCGATGTATGATAAAAAAAATTTACTTACAAGTAACCTTAATAAATGATTAATATTGCAAAAGTGATAAGTATAATAATCTTCAAAAAAACTTACATTTCATTAAATTCAATTTAATTTTAATACCAGAGTAAAACGTGATTTCCTACTGTTTTTAAGGTTTATTTAGAAATTGATGATAAAATATACGGCAGGATTAAGCTCTCTGAATTTTCCGTTTAAAATGTACACTTTTTATACAATTTTTAAATGAACAATACACTGAACACAAAAATGTAGCGATTTCATTATTCAATGAGTGCCACATTTGCATAATTTGTTTACGAATTTAACTGAATCCCCTTTCCGTAATTAAATCATAGTTTTGTTTAGATTGGATTCGCATTAAATTTTCATTTTAATTTCATAAGATTAGATAAGTTCCAATAAATAAAATATGAAAATTAACACTTTGTGAATTGAATTCTTCTCGATATTAAAAGACAAATCTACATTCTAATGTTCCATTTAATTGACAACTTAACTTGAAGAAACAATTTTAGAATTTGAGAAAATTATAGTTAACATATTTAAAGAATTCCTTAAAATTTTGTAAAGTTGATAATTTAAAATTTTTGATTAAAATTAAAATTTTGGAGGAAATAAAACACGGCTGCCCAAAATATACCATTTTATACCGTGAAGACAAAAACACTCTTACGAGTAAATATTACAACACTGTTTACAGAATTATAAATGATATTTTTTGAAGTATTAGCAACAGATTTCAGTAAGTGATTATATTTACAAAATAATTTTACATAAACTGTTGAAAATTTATGTGTGGAATACGAGGAAAGACTCGAAGATTTTAGGTATTGAATTTCATGAATGTAGAAGAATATCACTCTAGATTACCTATGTCTGAAGCAAAATACTTCAAAAAATTAAATATTTAAGCGAAAATTATTTAACGTAATTCCTTAATTCACTTACATAGTTTTCAGATGGCAACATTAAATTTGAGGATAACATATTTTTGCCTCATTAACTCATAAGTTAAAATTGTTTTTCGATAATTTGTAGTGCTTTAAAACAGTGAGCATTTTGTAAGCATTAAGAACAATTATTTCATATGAAATTTCAGAGTATATTATTTTTTTTCTACAATGCTATATCACAGTTATTAAAAATATAATAAAAATATAAATTTGATAGTTAAATATTTTGAAGATTCTGCTTCATGTAATCAATTTTGTTCAGTATGATTCATTTGTCTAATCACAATATATTTATTAGCGTGTTAGATTATCTGCATGAATAAAAAAAAAACATGAGAATTTTTATTGTACTTTATAATAAAAAAATAATATGAATGAAATTTCATATATATCTATCCTTTAATTTGGTCATTTCAGACATTATATGCTATTACCTCGAATGAAATCATAAAACGAATTCCTTGATCAATTTGATAAGATTAGAATATAAACAATAGTGACCAAAAATATGTTTTTTTCCAGATTTGAATTCAGATTCATCAGATGGAAGAGATCTCTTGATCACTGAGTCACATAAAAGTGAATCGCTTGACATACGCTCGCCCGCTGGAAGGTTAAGATTATATTTTTGAGTAAGATGTTTTGTTTAGGTCTACACAAAATTTAAAATAATAGAAATGTATGTATCTAAATTGTTTTTAAGAATCTTACCATATCATTCTTATTATCTTTTCAAACTCACAGATTAAGAATATATTTTTAAAAGGATATGTGCAAAATGTACTTCTTTAAGTATTTTTTTAATAGATACTTATTTCTATTTCTTATACTCATCTTTTAATTTACCTCAACAATCATGAAATTTTATAAATAATATTTTCATTAAATTATTTATAAAATACAATCATGAAATTTTATAAATAATTTAATAAATAATATGAAACTTTTAAGGGTAAATTGTTATTTAAACATGAATTTTACTTAAAATTGCACAGGATGCTATTTATTTTTTTAAACAAGATTTAGCAATATATGTAAGAATGGAGATTAGCTGCTATTTATAGAAAACAAAGAATTCATATAATTAAGGGAAAAGAAAAAGTGTTTACAAACTAAAATACGGATTTTAAAAGCTTTTTTTAAAGTAACAAAAAAGGAATTTAAAAACTGATCAAAACCATATGTTGTTTTTCGCCTTGCAGGATTGAAGGAGTTTTATCTTCTTTGTAAAACCCATTATATTTGGAAACAGATACAGAAATATATTTAGTTGAATAAATCATCTTTAGGAATAGCATCGGGAAATGAAAAGCTTTTACGATCTATTCTTTGGTCCTAAACAAAATGAAGCACGATCTAAAGGCTTTACTACTGGTTGTTATTTGTACAAGAATGTAAGAGGGATACAAAATTTTATTTGCATAAATAGGATAATAAAATAGTACATTTGAATTTATTTTGAAAGATGTAATCCATCAGAAAATACATTTTTTTCTGGATTAAGAAAATTGGAATATCCAAAGTATCGCCAAGAAAAATGAACCTTTTTCGATTTACAAAACATTCTACATAAATATAGTAACAATGTATTTCAAATTAAATTGCGAGAAAAGTTTTGAAAAATACCCGGAAATTCCTTACAGAAATATCTGGTGAAAAATCCAGTAATCACATCACCAGATAGTATAGTCAAGAGTTTTAATTTGAGATTTATTATTTTATTTCTCACATGGAAGACTTTTTTCAAATAGGTAATTTCCATTATTACATATACGTTTTGGCAAATACTTGAAAATTAAAACTTTAAATATATTGTTCATTTATTTATTTATTTTTTTTTTTCAAAAATATGTGCTTTTTACTATCGAGTTTGTTTTCAGTGATAAGCACATGTATTTGAAACTCGTATTTCAAGACTGACTGATTTCTGTTACAATACTTTTGTTTCTAATATCAATGATTTAATTTAATAAAAAAAAAATTCAGATCTGAATAAAAAAAGATTAGAAAAAAAAATTCAGATCTTGAAGAATATCTATATTTTTGTATTTATAAAATGATCATTCAGTAGTATTTGCAATTTTTATGAATTCTAAATTATTACTCATTTTTAAAATATACTGAAAAAATTCTTGTATTTTAAAAATAAAAGTTTTTCAAATCTAGAAAGATAATGTTTTTTTTTTAAGTATTTATATGTGCGTACATTTAATAATACAGAATGATCCATGCTTTCGTTTATTAAAACCATGAAAATTATATTTTATGCGGCTTACGTTCCTAAAAGAAAAAATAATAAACTAATTTTTCACTTATTTGAAAAAATACAAGGCCATAAGATATGACCGATAGTTCAAATAAAAAACGAAACTAGTTCCAAAATTGGATTTCTATTCTTAAAAACGAAATTCTATTTTCTTATTGAAAAGTCCATTTTTAAAAGAATTCGAAAACCATCTAAAATTACATTCGATTTCAGTTATAAAAAATATTCTGAACACCTATTTCCACACGGGAATAAAGACTGAATAAAAAAATATTTTCAGACTCTTATTTTACTTTTCTTCAACTACTTGGAAATTTATCAAACGCTTACAGAAAAAAAACCCACTAAGAAAATAAAATAAAATAAAACAAAAAATTATATTTATCGCTTATCGGGCATTTATTTTCGTCTCTCGGATGATATATAAGCATGATGCGTAAATATCTGTCTATCAATCACTTTTTTTCCGTGTCTTTTTTGTTATTTTATTTCTAAAATGCATGTAGATGAAATAATAAATGTAGCTGAAAAATGTTGCTAATTGAGATTTGTGACATCAGCATAAATTCTTTGTTTGATGTGGAAGGGAGAAATTTAGATTTGTTATGCTAAAAAGCTTTTGACTAATGAAAATGAATTGTTCTTGCTTTAATTCTTTATAAAACGAATTTATTTATAAGTTTTTTTGGATTAAAAATGATTTTATTTGTCTGAAATAAAAAATAATTTTAAACTCTGAAAAATAAAAATATCATTATATTGCAAAAAGTGAATAAATTATTGCAAAATGCTTAAATTTCTATCAAAAAGATGGCATATGCATTTTATTACAGCGTTTTAAAAGATTTGAGACAGGAGACAACGTGGAAGATCATTAAAAAATGCATTGAAAATTGTTATGATATTAAAACCAGAATTAGTTTTCACTGTAATGAAATATTTTGTTCAAATCGCTTAAGAAAAAAAAATAAGAACTAATATTACTCATTTAGTATGTTGTAAATCTCCGTTTAATGTAGTATATTTCTATACAAACATTTTACTAACAAAAAAAAAAAAAAAAAAAAAAAAAAAAAAAAAACAGAAAGTCTGATATTTAGGCAAGTTTCATACAGATTAAGCCGCTAAACGATGCGAAAATTAACGTTATCAAACGAATCCAAATTTAATCCTTTTAGAAATAAATGAGACACATTAAATCTGAAGACTTGAAAGGTAAAACGCAAATAAATTTAAAGTTCCCTAAACAGAAATGAATGAACCAGTAAAGAAGTATTTGTGCTTATTTGAATTAAGAATATACTTTATCTCACTGTTACTTGTGTGGTGATATATATTATTTTGTTCATAAAAATTTTCATTTGATAAAATATTTACATATGTTATTCACTAAATAAAATTTCCTTGTAAGAATAATCATTCTATTTAAGAGCCTGTATACTGAATATTTAAATTTCTTAGTTTTTTCCAGGGAATCAACAGCTTAAATTCTGAATTTCAGAATGAGCTTTGAAAGGGATTTCAAAATCCGCATCCTTTTCAAACTGAGAAACATTAAGTAGCTAAAAATATTTTAATATATTGCAGAAATGTTCAGTAAAAATATATTTTATAAAGTTAAGTTGAATAAAATAATATTCATTTAAATTGTTGTCATATTTAATCTGATTATATAGTTCCAAATTTAGAAGATTGTATCGCATTTTCCCTAAATTATATACAGAAAAATAATGCCAATTTTTTTATGAATCGTAAAGTTATGCGTTCTGAGAAAGTTTCGTAGCTTATTCTTGAATATATTCTACTTTTTTAATTATGTTATTAGCGTATCAATAAAAATAATTCAGGTGTGTAATTTAAACCACACTAACAATTTAAATCACATTTATAAATCATTATTTTCATGTAAAATAATTTTATCAAAATTGAGGACATACAAATGTTTTAAGCATGTTATAAGAAAAGCTTAAATATAAACACATTTATTTTGGTAAATAAAAAAAAGAAAAATTTTGGTATCTAGATGACATATATAATCTTGAATCAATCAGTAGCAATATATCAATTTTTTCAATAGAGTTTGAAGAGAACTTTTTATTTAAATTACTTTTTCTATCAATTATTAAATATAATTCGTCAGACTACTTTATAATAGGAACACTGTTAAAAGAAAAAAAATAAATAAAATGCTACCAATATTTGTATAATAATAGCTGTTAAAAACTAAAATGACTTTTTTTTTTATATAACAATCATTTCTTTTATTTGATGAAAACGTCACCAATAAAGTTTTGCTTATGTAAGCAAGTACAATATTATTTTTTTCTCCTGTATTTTTTACATGAGATAATCTTGATATTTCACCTAAAAATTTTCAAATCAAATAGAAACATTATTTTTTCCTCTTCCTTTCATTCTTATAACAAATATTTAAGAAATTACAGGAACCAGAAACAAATGTTCTTATTTTTGTTCCTAACATTATTTTTCTTTCATTCATCTATTAAAATAATTTTCTGAAAAAAAATTTGGAATTTTTACCAAAATCGTAAATTTCCATAGCATAATTTGTATTTAAAACTCAAAAAAAGTATTTTAATACAGAAAATGTAATTTAGAGACAAGAATTAATAATACCTAATTACTTTTCAGTTTTCCAGTTTTCAGACTATGTAGATGAACTGTTTTAAACACACTCCTGAAAAGCTTAATCATGATGGATATTTAGAGAAAACGTTTTAAATGGAAATAATTAGTTAGAGCTCATTAGAATTGTAAGTAATTATTTGGAACAGTATATGAATTTAATAAAAACACGAACTATTTACTTAAGTATTAATAAGGTGTAATTTGTTTCCATTAAATATTTTAGAAATATTTTTAGGGAGAGGCTTATTTAAATAGCAAGCATTAAATGACAAAATTCTCTTAGCAAAGTGAATAATAAATCTTCATTCGTAAAACTAGATAAAAATCTATATTTAGAACTTTTAAATATTTATGATAAGTCATATAATTTTAACAGAATAGTTATATATATATATATATATATATATATATATATATATATATAT
>JAPDSC010121194.1:0-24513 GCA_026290005.1 Latrodectus geometricus | reverse complement strand
AAAAAAAAAAAAAAATGGCGAAGATGCTTCGTGATTAACGGATCTGTACTGCACCTGAATTTATTGTGACAGCTGAGACTAGGCGGCCGCTAATTGTTTCCGAACAATACCGAGCTACCCAGAAAACTTCCGAATTGCTCTCGAGCGTTTTTATTTGCTTTAAAGACATACTTTTGGAGAAAACCAAAATTTTTACAGTTTTCCGGAGTGATGCCGGACTATCGGGCATTCCGGACTGTTGGATGCCGGACTAATGGACTTTTACTGTAACTGTAATATTCTATTCAATCTTTTTTTTTATCATATTTAGGCAAGGTTTATATACAATTAAAAAATTGAATTTTTTTATAAAATCTCGTCGATGACAATATTATAGTCTGTGATATTTGTGAAGTTTTAAAAGCAGTATCATTCAAAATGAGGGAATTTCTTAAGAAAGTTCAGTCAAAACTAATTCATGAACTATGAAATGGAAAATCTGTGACAAAAACGGAATAAAATGCTGAAAAAAAATCTTTGTAATAAAATATTTTTAATCTTTTATACATAAATTTATTTTTTCAATAGCAGCAGCAATATTCAAAATATTTTTCTTAAAAAACTTTTTTTTTTGTCGTCGAGTGCCAGCTAGGCTGCAGTATGGGGTGCGCTTATCCACTTTTTCAACTGAACCGTAATTTGGTGTGTGGAGAACGACTTCTTAAGTACACACGTGCCATAGGTACCTGTTTATAGGGTAGGTAACCATACATACAAGGAATGGACAAAAACAGGAGAGAGAGAGAAAGTACATGCATGCCCGAACCGGGAATGGAACCTAGGACCGCCCTACCAGCAGTCGGATATACTGACCACTAAACAAGGTAGGTGGCTATAAAACTATTAATCAATATATGTATAAAAATGGATTTTCCACATTATATTGTTTTTTTTTCAGTAAGTAATTTCCCTAAAAAGTATACACATTTTTTCGGTATTATCTAATTTTGAGTACAATATGAATTAACTAATTTTCTACATTTAATAGAAGAAATATAAGAATTTATCTGCTAATACTTACTTCTCATAGATTTTTTTTGTATTCGATAGTAAATAATTTTGTAAGTCAACATTAAATAAACTATATTATTCAGAAGAATTTATGGCAATTATACAATCAAGGTTTTCATTTTTCATAAAAATTTATTTTTGTCAAATTTTTAAAATCTGAATTTCATTTTTGCAAAATTTAGTTTTCGAATTTCTCTTTTAGTAAAATTAACTTAATGTGTTTAATTAAATTAAAAAAATATAAATATTAATATAATATATTTCGAAATTAAAAATTTGAAATAATTAAATTTTAGTTTATAAAATTCAACTTCTCTTTTAAAAAAAATTCGAATAGTTCTAATAGAATATTTATATAAAATATTTTTAAGATTCTTAAAATTATTTTTAAATTAATGTATAACTTTACGAATATTGTATCGTAATCCTTATTCAGCATATATTATGTAAAAAATATATATTTATATTTTCATTCCAGCTATTTCAATTAAAATGAAGAAATCAAATAAATAAACACCTTTACCTTTGAGAAACTAATTTACAAATCAGAGACGTTACAGTCACAGTTTCATTTCATGAGAACTATCTGTACAAGCGAGACAACTTCAAATGAGGAACTTTTTACGACATAATCTTTAATAATAAAAAGATCTGTCGTAATAATTTACTTACTCCACATTAGATGCATTCGAATAAATTCATGATTTTTATTGAAAAATATGCTTAAATGGCATCATTAGCTAAAGAGGTCTATGTATATAATTGCGAGAAATTGTTGAGCAAAAAAAAGAAAAAAATTCATTAAGAAACGAGAGTTTCGTCTCTCAAAATAAAACATTGCACGAATAAATGCATCTTTTTCAAGTGAATCGGGCATCCAGTAAGAAAAAAGCAACTTCTGAAATATAATTTGCCATTTTTTTACGTTCCTCCGCGCCATTTTCTCTTCTTTTTTTTATTTAGTCATACATAATTGAATATTCAGTGACACGAGAGAAAAATAATTATATAAGTCGAAATAAACAATTGGGTGCAAAAAAATATAAAGAACTAATTAATAGAATTTTGATTAAATTAAATACCCACTTTCAATACTTTTCAAATAATTAATCGTTCTTTCGAAAATTAATTAATCGAAACTTTTTAACTTTTTATCAAACGAGTAATGACAGCAGACGGTTGAATTGCAACTTTTACAGTTAACAGTTAACTTGAGAACAGAATATAACAAATATTTTTCAAACGCCAAATATGCTTCTGTTACAAAATCTTGCTTGATTTTTTTTAAACATGATTTATTGAGTTTAAATCTCAACTGCTTCAATGGAATTAATTTTTTTGTGATAATTTTCTATTTATATTAATTGTCATGTAAAGTAATTAACAACTGTAAAGGCAAGTGTAATTCCCCTTTACAAAAAGTTCACATGTGTTTAAAATAAATAAATATAATATATATTTATAGTATATGTATATAAGTTTATTGAATATATATATGTAGGATATTATACCTTGTGCAATGGTAATTTTTCCTCAAGCACTAATGTATATAACATACATATAATTCTTCAGTTACAAAAATTCTTAAAATAAATAAAAAAAATTAAATAAAAACATTTATTCAATTAAAAGTTATGAAAATTGTAACACAGTCCCCAAGATTATATTCACAGAAATGATACATAAGATTTTAAGTTTCATCCATGTAAAAATTGAACTAAAAAGTCATTAATTGACTGCTAGATTAAATTTTCTGAATTAAAACTGCATCAATATATTGGACTTCAATATTTGAACTTTTTAATGTAAAGAAATATTTCCTATGTTAAAATAAATTATGTCAAACAAGTTTTAAGATGTTGCATTAAAAGGAAAATATCGCTGCATTTTATTTTAGCAATTTTTTTAATAGCACAAACAGTATTTTCCATATATTATGTATTAAAAACATTTTAATTAATTTTTTAATGTATTGTATGTTTTTTTATAGAAAATTAGAACACATATATCTTCCAGTAGCCTACAAAAGCCACGGGGGCTAAAAAGTCAAGGGAATTAGAGAATGATGGCTTAAAAAAGAAAAATATAATCAAATTAAAAAGTTGTCAATAGTCCTTTTTAATTGTAATTTAACCATGTTGTTTTTCTTTTTCTTTCCTTTTTTTCCTCCTTGATTCTATTGTCAATTTGCAAATAGCTTCCACTAACGTAAAATGAATGATCGAACCATGGTTTTGGCGTTCACAAAATGTGATTCCTGTATTAAAAGTTACACTTTGGCAAGTTTTTGCTTTTGAACATTGTCCCATTGCACATGGTTTGTCTGTTTAAAAATTGTTCACAGTCCAAGATTATTAAATATTCGGAGGATATTATGCAATAAATAGTGTAGATGATGCAATAAAAAGTGTCAAGTGTAGATTCCGTCACTTGACCTATCGTTAAAAATGCCACAAGTTTTAAACAGTAGATCTTAATCTGTGCCTAAAATTATAATCTAATATCCTATTATATCACTGTCAGTTTTTAAGAAACAAGCTATGTTCCCCCCCCCCCCCCGAAATTTTTACTTTTTCTTGAAATTCAAAATTGTTCTAGAATTGTTTTTATTTAGAAACATTTTCTTTTATTCTTAAAGCAAGCGAATGAACTAAGTCATACAGTAAAATTCAGAAATAATTTTAAAACATGTAAGTACTTGTAGCTGAATTCTGTGCAATTTTTCTAAGAATCTGATTTTCGTATCAGATTAATCCAACACATTTTGTTTGATACGTGATTTAGAACAAATTATGCTTCTCTTCTCGAACAAACATGAATAAAGTAATGGAACAAATATTTAGCGAAATAAAAATAGTTTTTGACAAACAATCCTAATAAGATATATATAATAGAATTTCATACTTACTAGTCATAAAGAATGTTTGGGACCACACTATTATTCCAAAGAAACGTATGATTTTCTGTTAGCTAAGTACATTCGGCATAGGCTAAGCACATTCGTCACAGGGATTTCTAAAAAAAAATTATACTCCATAAATATTATTAATAATAATAACAGTATTTTACTAACTTAAAGAAGTTTAAAAATTAAATGAAGTGAAAAGAACATTGTATAAAATAGTATATTGCTTAGTTATTGGAAACGATAAGGATCATTGTAACTTCAAAGGAGAAAGTGTCGTTTCAGAGCCCCAATGGAACTGGTATCAATAACAGATCAAGTCTAAGACGTTAGTGCTGAGAAAGCTTATGCATGCTAATCTCGCATAGGGTGTAACATCCCACTATTAGTACCGAGCGAAAGTTTGGAAACGAAGCAATCAATTTTGTCTTCGTTATGCTTCAAACTTGAGAGGTTGTTAGGGTAAGCACCGGGTTACTTTCATGTACATGGTACAGAGTTGATGGAAGATGCTCTTCGTGATTCAGAAGCACTGTCCAAGCAGAAGATCCCCACTGTCCCCTCCCTGGAGTAACTATTTCAATTTTAGGACATTGCGAACACAACTTACTTAACGTACCCCAGCTGCCTTTAATGAATTAATGGTTAAATCGGGATTCGAGCTTATTACCTCCCGAAGTAGCCTACACCCAAACCAACCAGGTCAAAATATAGTTGTAGTAGTGTTAAGTAGTGTTGATTGGCTTTGGTCTTCAGAAATAGGTAGCCACGAGATCATCATACGAAAGATATTTAATTTGTGGGTGGGAAGTCATTATAAATTCAGGTAGAGAGAAACATCTCTTCCGTGGTGTTTAAAAAAAAGAAGGATGTCAAGTCTCAAAAGTATAGTTTTCGTTATGCAGTTATGTAAAAAAGCACAGCAGTAAATATGTAACGTAAGAAATAGTATATAGTAATAAAATAGTATAATGTATAACTGGCAATAACTCTTTACATATTATCTTAAGTATGACTCTACGATTTTTAAGAAGATTAATTTTAAGAAAGTTATCTCGAAAATAAGAAACTATTTTTTTCAGATAACTTACTAAAACGTATCCTTACAATAAATATAAAATAAAAATATTTAGTTTGTATAAAAGTAAATACTTTACAATTTTTTTATTTTTCTTTGGAAACTTTATTTTTTATATTCTAAATACATTTATTTAGTATTCTTCAATCTCTCATATCAAAACGAATCTCTTGTAGACTAACTTGATTGAATAGACTTAGATATATGTCAAGTTTCGACTACGAATATATAGGTTCATCATTTGCATACAAAGTGGGTTTTTCTATGATGGGAAACAACACATATTTTTTTTTATATTATGATATATCAATGGACATTTATTTTGATGATTATTCATAACTATGAGCACAATATGGTTTTTTAAACTATATATATATATATATATATATATATATATATATATATATCAATATATATATATATATATATATATATTGTGCTATAGAAGAAAAGACCTTATCAAATCAAAATTCATGACATCAGAAACCCGAACGAGATTCAAGCGTAGAAATCGTGATTTGGTACAAGCTTCTCATTTCACTGCATTTGCAACTAAATTTGATTACCCAACCTTTGTTTTGAGAAAAGGTGACGAGAAAACGTCACGATAATGTCATTTACTGGAATCCATGGCTTGGTTTCCTAACGGGAGAACTTAAATCATCTCAAACACAAAAAAGTGTAGAAGGTGCTTTTGAAGTAGCAAGAAAGTTCATTTCAAGGTTGTAAATACTGTTCCAAGAAATGAGAAACGTTAGATGGTCACCATTACAAGGCCTACCGCGTGCTCTCACTGCAAACTATGATGGACATAATTTGCTTACTGATAAAATAAGCAATGTTATTCATCTGCAAAGGCAATTTCTTTTGGTAACAAGACAAAGGACCCCAAACCAAACAGTAAGAAATTTCTACGCACGTCAGTTATTGTATTCCACTGACTAGCGTTTTTTGATTATAATATTGCTGATGTGGATTCTCTACTAATGGTCAGACCCCATCAGACCAAGAAAGATGAACTGGTTAGTATCAATATTGGACACAATATGATTAGAGTGAAGTATTATTTACTGTTAAGTCCCAATTCAATTTGATTAAAAACCAGTCGTTTTTTTCGTACGAAACGAAAAGGGCTTTCTTTTTGGCAATGTTTCAAGGGCAAATTTTTAGCTATGTTTTCGTTTTTTGTAACTACAGTTCCTTGATTACAATTTTCATAATAATAATTATATTTCTTTGATTATTGATAACTTTTCGTAGTATTGAACTTCCGTTATAATGGATTCTAATTTAATGCCATTTAACTATGCATAAATGTTTAAAAGGTACAATGATACTATCTTTATCATATTTAATGACAGAAGAAATCTGATCTCTTCATAGCCAATTATTTTATTATAACTTAAATCAATCTTTTCTTAATTGTAAAAATTTGTTTATTGTCTAATTAATTTTCTCCATCATAAACTAGTTTAACTACTCCTAACTGATGCAAGTTTTATGAGATGTTTCCATAAAACTTGTATCCATTTCAAAACAAGAAATTCAAGTGAATCAAAATAACAAACCACTTAATTAGTCACATTTACTTTTTAAGTTTTGAAACGTATAGAGTTTGAATCGATTTTCTATCAAAAGATGATTTTCTAATTAAATTTTATTTCAATGAATTCTTACAAGCTTCAAAAGTGACAAATGAAACGGAACGAAGTAAGAAACAATTCAAAATTCCAGAGAATAGAATCTCTTATTTCATCATCCCCTTCCACGAGAACTTGGAAGCCCTACGAATTTCCGGTTTCAAAATAACCAAACAAGAAAACAAGATCCATCTAGAAGGAAAGCCGCAGATGGTCAGCAGGTTTCAGTAACATTTTTTTTTCCCGTTCCAAATAAATAATCTCCTTAACATTAAAGAGAAACCTCACAAAAGTCATTCTCTTTCAGCTTGGAAAACCGGTGACTTTCATGTCACTGTAACCGGGAACAGATCTGGAGAGCTGATACTCTATGGGTTTAATCGCTTACCCGTCCAGATTAGATGCCGACTGGGACGGTGGAGTCTCTTCGTCTAATCCTCTCCGATGGCATCGAATGCAAGAATTTGGAAGGTTTCATCCCCCCCCCCTTTAGCTGAGTTTGATGAGATCATCCATGAATTCGGAAAAGCGATTGGACTATACCCCTCCCACGCGTCAAAAGACGGGAAAGCGAATTTTGATATGAAGAAGACTAAAAATAATTATCTTTGAAATTTCACCTGAAAGACATTAACCTTCGCCAACTGCAAAAATCAATATATAAATATTTCTGAATAATATAGAATGCTTTAAAATCTGATATAGATGGTTAGCTCATTTATCCAGATGTAAACTAAACTGCCAAGCAAGCTTCATTTCCATTTAAAATGTTTGCAATACACAACATTAAGAAGCAAAGCTACCGTAAAAATATTTTATGAGTTTTCTTTGGTATATGCAAACATATTTTGAAAATAGGGTACTTACGTAGTATGAAGACTACCTAGATATGTCGGCAAAACTGGCGACCGGAAAAAAATAATATGACGACTACCTAAAAAAGAATAAATAAATAAAAAGCTTAGAGGGCGCTAAAATAAAGTATGTTATCTAGATCGCGCTAATCCTACCAATGAAATTTTTTACAGCCAAAGTAGTCGTCGTTCGTAAGTACCCAAAATAGAAAAATTATACTTTCACATTAATATTACAATTGGAACATACAGAAAGATACAATCAGAAATATCTCCATAAATGATTTTGTAAGAGTAAAACCTAAAATAAGGAGAAATATGTTTTGCAAAATATTTTTGACAAAAAGCTTTTACATATTTCCAACTGTACAGAAATATAGATTTGGAAATATTTATTTACTTACTTTTGTAAATACATTTACCTGCACATCATCATAATAGGCAGGAAAATTTAATTAAAATAGATCAAAACCTAATAAAAATTAAAAATTAAAAAAAAACCATTTAAATTATCCTTGCCGATTTAAAGAAATCATAAAGTGCATGTTACGATTTGTTTATTGCTTGTATAAACAATCAAATATTAACATTGAATATGCTTTACATGCTACATGAAAAATAAATTTATCTTTACTTAATGATTAATAAGTATTTATTTTCAATAGCGGTTTGAGAGAATATCTCAAAGAATATATGAAATAACCAATCCCACTAAGATATTCAACAAAATTTATCATCCCAATTGCTCACCTAAGAGTTAATCCCACTGTCAAATTGACTTGTTTTTGATGGGTGGACAAAAATGCATATTCAACATTATTGGTGAAAACTATTATTTGTTTAACTCACAGACCAATTATAAGTAAAATAAAGTGACGTACACATCATCTCAACTATAATGAAAGAAACAACCATTTTATAGATTTTGAAAAAAAAAAAAAAAACGTTTTATTTAAAAAAATTTTTTTTCACAAAGACAGTATTTAAAACGAATGGTGTAAGTACCGAAATACAGATAATTAAATATGATTTATTAAGATAAGTACATAATCAATAAAAACAATAAATGATTAATACTTGTAATAGATAGAAACAACAATAAATTTATGCAAAAATTTTAAAAACTCGGGGAAAAAAATAACACAATTTTTCTTCTGCAGATGTTACAGATATGATTAAAATAAATTGAATAAATAATTCCTTGCAGATGAATTTTAATTTCCAATATTTTGTTCAATTAGTTTTTAACATAAATGTAACGAAAAATTTTGAATTGGAGTGGAAACATTTATTTATTTATTTTCAGTTTCAAGTAATTGAAATTACCGTAATTGGATATGCATCTGTTAATAGTTTTACATCATTAACATAAAAATAATAAATATCATGAAACAATTAAATATTTAAAAGCTTTCTTTAATGAAAAACACTGTAAAATATTAATGAAATGAACATTAATTATTTTAAATTTACTTTTTTTTTTAGAGTTTTACTTCCTTACATTTTTGCTCGTATATTTTTATTCACACTTTTATAAAATTAAAGCAATTATATTTTTATTAGTTAGAGAGTAATTTGAAATTTTCTTACGCATTATTTTATTTCTAGAGAAACATATCGATTTTCACAAAAATAAGAAATGAGTTTGGTTGGTAATATTTTTATCCAAAATAATATATAAAAATCTTGACAAATATTGCTTTTAATTTAGTGGCGTTTTTAGCAATTTTTGAAAAATTGTACCAAATTATTAATCTTTAAAATGGTTCTAAACTATTTTCATTATTTCAACCAAAATATTTTTGTCTTAAATTTATGAATCAAAACTTACTGCAAAAAGTTCTAAGTGATCCTATCAATTTAGTGATTCTTGCCATTTTTTAAATGCTCATTATTATTCAATTATTTTCATTTCTGTATTTTTCCTTTTATACAATATACGATTTTTTTTAATTATAGCTTTAAATTAATGAAGAATTTCGAATTATTTTTTGTAGTATGTATTAGGTTGGAGAAAAAGAAATCCATTATTTTTACGTGAACTTTAAGTAACTTCTTTTGGTTTCATTTTGTAAATAGGTTTAAAACAGCTTTCATGTAGATTTTTAGGTCTTTCGCGTTACGACTGCTGACATGCTGTTAACTTCGATCATTTTTGATATTTTATAGACATTTTCCACGATGCTGTATCCACATGCGAGGTGCATCTCTAACATCAAAAATACCCGAACGGAATCGACGAAACAAAAATTGTACGTAACTGGTTGTTACAGTCTTATATAGGACGATAAACACCTTTCACAATTTTAGCCACCCGGCTATCTTTTTCGCCGTTACAAGAGAAAAACGAAAATGTATCGAATTTTCTGTTTGTTGTCTTCCATTTTTAAAACATTGTACTCGTAACTGAATTAATCAAACAAAAAACCGCTAGAGAATATTTTAGTGTCAAATGTCACCTTTCCAATGAGCATAAATTTGAAATTGTTTGATAGATACCTCACGAGATATCGATCACTACAGACGTCTACCGAAAAAATAATGGATTACTTTTTCCCCAAACTAATATTTCATGACGGAATTTCATTCTAACCATTGGTGAGAGATACAAATTAGGCGTAACTTTATTTAAGCAATTCTTATTAATATGACATCAAATTTTTACAATAATAAAATAATTTTTGTTTAGTTTGGTTGAAAATATTACTTTTATAAATTGGTTGGTTGGCTTGCCGTTGTACAATCACTTTATTTGTATACGAATGAAATATAAGTCAATTGAGATCTTTGGTTTCTAAAAGATAGAAATCTATACAAATAACCTTAACAGATATGGATGCAGATTAATTTAGTTTTGCTGCTTGAGGTCATTCTTCAAACACAAGAGTTAATTGGTCAAAAAACTATAAATGTACTGCATACCACAACATACGACCACACCCAAAATTGTAGTCAAAGCAACGAGCTTCCGAACGCTAGAGTATAGACCATTTAATTATTACAGCTGAGCAGACTTTATATGAATGAGATCACAATTAACCAAAGTGAGCAGTTTTTTTTTCTAATAATTTTCGCACGCTTACAAAAACTGTTTTTTTTACAAATTCTATCAATTATATATTATTCTTAAATAAAAGATGGCCGCCCAACCTGTCTAGTGGTTAGCGTACCTGACTACAGATGGGTGGGACCTGGGTTCGAATCCTGGCTCGGGCATGGATGCACTTTCTCTCTCTCTTTCTTGTCTTTGTCCTTTCTTTGTGTGTGAATGGTTGCTTACCCTATAAACGGGTACATATGGCATGTGTGTACTGAGGAAGTCGGACTCCACACCAAATATGGTTCAGTTGGAAATGTGGAACAGCGCACCCCATATTGCCGGCTTGGCTGGCACACGACGACAACAACAACAAATAAAAGATGCAAATATATCAAATTCTATAATTAATGATTGAATTCGATATTTTAAAACATTCTCAACTGTAAAAATTTTATTGAGTTTAATTATTAAATGAATTAATAAATTTTAAAAAGTTAAATTCAGTTTCAATTATTTTGAAATTGTTGGCAACTTTACAACTACATTTTGAAATAAAAAAGAATAATTATCTTTCAGTTAGATAAAAAAACTTAAGAAATACTCACTGATTTATCTAAAATTTTTAAGCGAATATTATGTAATATATTATCATAATTCTATTTTTACTTATTTGTTATAGTTACAGTTAAAATTAAGAACACGGAAATAATTCAATTATAAATTCCCAATGCAAATAAATATTGGCAGTTATAAAGTTAGAGCTCAGGTGGACGACTAATGAGTGAACCCGAAAATAAACGAAAATTAAGTTAACCAAAAAATAAAGAAAAAAGAACTAGAGAATACTGGACAACAAATTAATTCTAATCCGATTATTATCACGTAACTTAAAGACTTGAGAAAACGCAAGGACAAAATAATTTGTCGCGTCTAGTCGTTTGTTTGCAATTTTTTTTTTCCTTCTTTAGCTTGATGGTAAATATTCGACTTTACGAACGGAAGCAAATGTAGACACGTAATATATTGCTTTCTCAGTGTCGTTGAGGCAGTTTATCTCTTTAAATTGTTTAAAATAAGCCACCGCCATAAAATATTTTGAAATTAAGCTCTTTTTTGCACGCTGCTTTATGCGGTAACTTCTGTCTCCTTTTCCCGGTGAGATTTAAGGCATTTAGCACGACCTATTTTTCTTACAACGCTTCCTCGAATTTTTCAAAGTAAGCTGTTTTGGAAAGAGACGAGCAATTATGGTAAAACTGTCATTCAATAACAAGTTTTTAAATTGTTAGGAATTATGCTTCAATGTTAAAAATCGTCGTGTTTTATAAGTATATATATATTTATATATATATATATATATTTATTATTTTTTGATTATGGATTTGACGTTTTTTTGCGATTCTTTATTTTTTCTTTACAATAATTATTGTATTGCATATTTTGAAACTTTGAAATTTTAATTGTCTGACAAGATTTTTTTCTCACCGTGTACAAATGAATATAAAAATTTTAGTACATCCCGAGTTTAAATCGATACTATATATATATATATATATAAACATTAATTTCCTATTTAAAATATTGGTTGTAAAGATTTTAGCGATGATTTTGATGGGTTTTTTTATTGATGGTTTTGTGAACAATCAGCTAATTGATGTTTTGGCAGCAAATTAATACTTTTAATGCTTTAGATTAGGAGTGGCCAAACTTTTGGCATCCGGGGTCCATTCCACATTTAAAAAAAATCGAAGGAGGTCTACCAATGACAGAGCTAAATTAACGTACATATTTATAATAATTTACGATTTTTTCGGTAACAAGAAAAAATGGTAAATTATGTAATTTTTCTATAAAAAACTTAATATTAATATTTACAAAATAAAAATGTACTGACAAAAATAATCAAAGTATTCATGTATCGAAAACTGACCATCCTATTCACTTCATTTAGTTCAAATTTGGCACTGTAATATCTTCGACAAGTTTATCATATTGTGGCTGGTACGAGCTACGAGCTTATTGCAATGCATAAACACGTAATTAAATGTTCATTAGTTAAATGCGACCAATGTTTGTTTTTTGTTCATCGTAGAAAAAGCAGATTCGCAATTAGATACCTCGATCCAAAGTAGGATTTCAAATACAAAATCAATTTGTAAATATTTGGTAATGAATCCTTAGAAATTAATTTCCAAAAATCAGTATCGCTAAATATACTCAGGATTTAAGAAATATATCGCATCTTAATTTAATAATTTCTTCCTCGACCGTGACTGATGTGATATCTATTAAATGTCCTATTTTTTCAGATACCCCATCAATGTTGACATATTCATTGAATGGAAATATCATAAAATTGAGTATTTCTTTCAACCTAATTAATTAAGTCAGCGAATCTTCTTCCAAATTCTTTAAGCAAAACAAGTAAGTATTAAGCGAAATCTGGGAAGTCTCGGTTTGGATTATGGATGCACTCTTCCTCCATGTTTTGGAAGTTTCTCAATTCATGTTTTCTTAATTGAGATGCATACCTTTCTCTAGGTTATTTTGAATGTTTTAATCGCGCTCATCATGTCAGTTTTAGGTTTTAAATCGTAAACCTTTAATCAAAAATCTTTGCACAGTTTGTTTTTAGTTTTAAGGCGTAGACTGTAGTAAATTTTTATTTTAAATAATTCATTGATTCTACGTCATAAGTCATAAATTAAATTGTTAACATCCGAGGTCATTATTGGGATGGTCGCCTGGACTACCTAAAATGTCTTCGCCATCTACCAGTCGACCGCGGTCGACGTCTTGGCCACCCCTGCTGTAGATTAATTTATAAACCCCCTTTTTTAAAGGTAAATTGGTCGCTAAGAAAAAATATTTTTAATATTATTGTAATAATATGATTTAATACCATTAAAAATATTATTTTGTTATTATATAATTTCTTTATCAAAATTAGTTGATGCATTTCAGACTTAAAAGTTTCACTAAAAACAGAAAAAAAGCATTATTTTTTTGAAATTTAGCGAAAAGTATACTTTTTTTTTTTTGAAATAGCTCATTTATATTACAAGTAATAATAATATTATAGCAAGAAAAATGCTAGATACTTTTTTTTGAAATTCATTTATTGCTCACTAAATTTAAAGTAAATTTTGGTTGTTTAATTAACTTATTTATGTTTTAATTTTATAGTTATTTATTTTATTGTTATATTACATACATTATTATAAGTGAATTTATTTTTTCTTCCTCTGACTTGTAATAAATTATTTCACTCAAGCATAATTCCACAGTTAAATTAATTTTCACTCCTTTATTTTTCTATCCTACCGTTCTACTTTCGAAATAAAATAATTTTCAAGAATTATTTTAATTAAGTTCAATGGTTTCGATATCCACCAGATCATAACAATCAGCGAAGGCTGACGAATCTTCTGAAACCCGTCTTCACTTCATTTCCTTCCGTTATAAACTCGTCTGCTTTAACGATTCGAAAGCAAATCGATAACAGTTGGATATGAAATAGAGATTAATTTTCGGGTGATGCAAATGCGAGAAGTTAGGCACCCAGTAATTATTATTTGCACAGTTAAATGATGCTAATTAATGATGAGCATTTTCACCCCATCCTCAAGACATTTCGAACAAGACGGAAAGCAGCGAACGCGTACAGAGGGCGCCATTAGAAGCTCTCGAAATAGTTAATGATAACAGGAGGCAGAGTTATTAAACTTCTACGCCTCTGCTCTTGAACATGTTATCAATGAAGCATTATATCTCCAAACTACTTCATTCATTTCTTTTAGGGGGAAAACAACAGGAATAATGAATAGCCACTGCCAGTCTGTGTTGAGAACCTTCTTGTTTAGAAGATAAATAATGCTATCGAGTAGACGTAATTTGTTCGGATGAACTGTTTAATTCTATTTCATTATTTATTTCATAAAATTTTTTTTAAGTGCATTGGAAAAAAGCAATTTTTAAAATGTAACTGGAATAAAATTCTTTATATATATTCTATAATTTAGAGTAATATAGAAGAATTTGCAATCGAGACTCATTTAAATTATTACAAGAATATTTTAGTTAACTTATTGAGTGAAAATGTCAGCCAGAGCATAGGTGAACCTCGTCATGATAGGATGTCTTGTATTTACTATTTTGCATTGAATGTGCCATAGGGAATATACTACGTAGTTGCTCAAAACACAGAAAAGTTTTAAGGAATTAATACATACTCTCTTTCGAAAAAAATCAAAGTCCCAGAAAGGAAGTAGTTGCTTATAATGAAATTAAAAACGTGCACAGTTCATATATGGATAACGAAATAATAAGAAATCAAGACCATAGGATCCACCCACAGCTCACGATTACAACTCGGATGTTCAAATCAGTAGTTAATGGAACCACCACTGGCAGCGATACATTTTTCTGTATGTCTTGGTAATGAGTGATATAGGCTTCTAAAACCATCCTGCGATACATTTTGCCAGACATTCACCAGTTGTTTCTCCAGATCTCTGGTATTTAGGGGTGGCCGAATTTGGCACTCTACCATGATCCACACATGTTCAATTCGTGAAAGGTTTAGAGACTTTTCTGGCCAAGTATTAAGCGTAACCACACGAAGGCAGTTCAAGATATATGAGCTGTATGAACTTGTAAAGTATACCCAGAAGACGTACCATGAAGGATAATACAGCAAGCCTCAGGATGGTATCAACATATGGTTGAGCTATTAAAGAAGTATGAATGATGACTAGAGATGGCTTGCTATCGTTTGAGAAACCACCTCACAGCATCACAACAGGGGGTATAGCTGTATGCCTTAGTAAGAAAAAAAAAGGCTGATTGAAACCGCTAGCACCGGCCTTTCTGGATACTGACACGATGTTCCTCTACTTAAAAGCAAAGCGGGATTCACCGCTAAGCTCTATGCGATAAGCATCTGATAGAAACCATAATAAAAGACTGCAGCACCACTTCAGACGATTTCGCTAGAATAGCACGTCCACTTTTGGACCTTACGGCATAAAATCCAACCAGACGATTTCGCAAATGTTGTGGTCACGTCTTGAAGGCCGCAGTGAGTATTATCTCGTCTTACCAAAGTACCATGAAATGGTGCAATATACCACGTGAACGGAAGAAGCCGTACTAGAGTACAGAAGAAGTTGTAGTACTTTGAATAGTAGACAATGACACCGTTGGTACAGTTCAAGACTATCGAACAATTATCGATCTTGCATCGCATTTGTTCAGAAGTTCCCTTTCGTCAATTTCCTCACAACGAACATTGCTACCAGCAAATTTACACAAATGTCTGTAAGTTGCAAGTGAAAACACAGCTTCCTACAATACGACAATGTGAGCACGTTCGAGATCAATCAGTTGCCTATGAGGTCTTCGGAAAAGTCGTAATGGCAATATTCGTTATTTCTATAGGGCAGGAGTGGCCAAGACGTCGACCGCGGTCGACTGGTACCCCGCGAAGACATTTTAGGTAGTCCACGCGACCATCCCGATAATGACCTCGGATATTAACAATTTAATTTATGACTTATGACATAGAATCAAAGAATTATTTAAAATAAAAATTTACTACAGTCTACGCTTTAAAACTTAAAACAAACTGTGCAAAGATTTAAGATTTATGATTAAAGGTTTACGATTTAAAACCTAAAACGAACATGATGACCACGATTAAAACATTCAAAAGAACTATAGAAAGGTATGCATCTCAATTAAGAAAATATGAATTGAGAAACTTCAAAAACATGGAGGAAGAGTGCATCTATTATCCAAACCAAGACTTCGAAGATTTCGCTTAACACTTAACTTGTTTTGTTTGAAGAATTTGAAAGAAGATTCGCTGACTTAATTAGGTTGGAAGAAATACTCAATTTTATGATATTTTCATTTAATGAAAATGTCAACATTGATGGAGTATCTGAAAAAATAGGACATTCAATAGATATCACATCAGTCGCGGTCGAGGAAGAAATTATTAAATTAAGATGCGATATATTTCTTAAATCCAAAGCATATTTAGCGATGCTGATTTTTAGAGATTAATTTCTGAAGAAATGTTTCCAAATATTTACAAATTGATTTTGTATTTCAAATCATACTTTGATCTAGGTATTTTTGAAAATCTGCTTTTTCAACCATGAACAAAAAACAAACATTGGTCGAATGTAACAGAAGAACATTTAATTTCGTGTTTATGCATTGCAATAAGCTCGTACCAGGGACAATATGATAAACTTGTCGCAGATAGACAGTGCCAAATTTCACCTAAACGAAGTGAATAGGATGGTCAGTTTTCGATACATGAATACTTTGATTATTTTTGTCAGTAAATTTTTATTTTGTAAATATTAATATTATGTTTTTTTTAGAAAAATTACATAATTTACCATTTTTTCTTGTTATCTAAAATAAATATGTACGTTAATTTAGCTCTACCATTGGTAGACCGCCTTTGATTTTTTAAATGTGGAGTAGACCCCGTATCTCAAAAGTTTGGCCACCCCTACTATAGGGGATCACAACGGCGAAAACGAAAAGATAATTTCCGCCTTTATTATCGGTTTTATATTTTGCGAGTTCCTCAACAGAAATGCGCGCTTTGACCTCATGTTCACTGGCTTTGAAAATTTTATTATTTGCATGTTCGATCAAGATATCTTTGCATATGAAATTTCATCACAATCGAACAACTTTTTGGTGCTCCGGTTTGATGCAAAAGAATACTTGAATTTTCTGGGTAGGTATTAACTTCGATGTACAGATAAAAACGAGAATAATACATAATTTAATAGTTACTAAATAGTCTATAATTGTTTTTAGCTACAAAAATTTTAGATTTCATTTTACTTTAATGGTATATAGACAAATAATTGGTGAGATAACAAAATAATCGTGTTCGCTAATGGGAGCCAGAGAATGTAAAACAGGTCATGGTCGCAATGTCCTGCAAGTAAAATAATACTCTAAGAAGTGGTGGCCAAAAAGTTATTTCATTGATATAAAAGTCCAAAACATTTATGAAAACATGTTGTTAGAGCAAAATTCTTTATTCTGAGAAAATGAATTTTATAAAAAAAAAAAAGTAAATTATCTAGAATTAGGATATTGTTCTAAGCTATTCGCTAAAACGCTGGAAATATTTAGAAAAAATATTTTTCAGAGGACTTTTTTGGAACACGTTATTCAAATTAAGAATACTTTATATTTGCATCGAATTAATAAAAGTTAAATTTCTCAGAAATAGAATTTCCCCTCACAATTGTATACTCCATTATTTTCTTAATATTAGGTTGGGGGAAAAGGAATCCATTATTTTTACGTGAACTTTATGTAACTTCTTTTGGATTCACTATGTAAAAAGGTTTAAAACAGCTTTCATGTAGATTTTTAGGTCTTGCGCGTTACGACTGCTGACATGCGGTTAACTTCGATCATTTTTGATATTTTATAGACATTTTCGACGATGCTGTATCCACATGCGAGGTGCATCTCTAACATCAAAAATACCCGAACGGAATCGACGAAACAAAAATTGTACGTAACTGGTTGTTACAGTCTTATATGGGACGATAAACACCTTTCACAATTTTAGCCACCTGGCTATCATTTTCACCGTAACAAGAGAAAAACGAAAATGTATCGAATTTTCTGTTTGTTGTCTTCCATTTTTATAACCTTGTATTCGTAACTGAATGAATCAAACAAAAAACCGCAAGAGGATATTTTAGTTTCAAATGTCACCTTTCCAACGAGCATAAATTTGAAATTGTTTGATAGATACCTCACGAGATAGGGATCACTACAGACGTCTACCGAAAAAATAACGGATAATTTTCCCCCAACCTAATATATTAAAATAGTAATTTCAAACTTTAAGTCCTAAATATATAACAATATAAAAACCCATTCTAAACTTCGAATCTTTTATTTAAAATCAGCTTCAAACAAATGAAAGCTAAGAATCATTTCCCACGACAAAAGTGAACGACAAAAGCGAAGAGGCACAAAGAGCGGGAGGGCGCCAACGCGATTATTCATTTAGCTGGGGCCAAAAAGCCGGTGCATAGCCGCCGGTTAAAATGCATCTCAACTCCAACAGGGGCAACAGGATTAATTAAGTGCCTTAATCCCTCCGAGGAACAAAATTTAAATATTAAGAGTTCAAGAGAAAGTAGCGCGTGCAGCAGACAAGTGAGGTCGCTGGGATCGAGACAAAATAAAGCGTGTTTATTTTAAATCTTTGAGCCATTATTCAGGAATAATTAGGTTCCTCCCTTCAAAGTTTAAAATGGGATGTTGAGAGCAGTCGAGGAACCCGCAATCTCCCCCCCCCATCGGTTGGGCCATCAGATAAAATCCCTCGCCATTAAAATAAGGCTTCAAGTGCAAACCATATTTTGCAGAAATATAGTCCGCAGACAAACCCAGATAAAAATAACATGATTTATACGTTGCAAATTAAAGATTGTCGCAATGTTGTCTGTGAATATATTACTTTGATTTTATTCCAATTTTTATCGCATAAAATTGTGTTAAAATGAGACAAGTATATGTTTGAATGGTTATTATTCTCGCTTAGGCCCAATACTTCGTAGGTTCGATTCCAATCTCTATCATAGTAATAATTTAGAAGCCAATTGCCGCCCAACCTGTCTAATGGTTAGCGTACCTGACTACAGATGGGTGGACCTGGGTTCAAATCCTGGCTCGGGCATGGATGTACTTTCTCTTTCTTGTCTTTGTCCTTTCTTTGTGTGTAAATGGTTGCCTACGTTATAAACGGATACATATGGCATGTGTGTACTGAGGAAGTCGGACTCCTCACCAAATATGGTTCACTTGGAAAAGTGGAGCGGCGCACCCCATACTGCCAGCCTGGCTGGCACACGACAACAACAGAAGCTAATTAAAACTGTAGATTCTAGTCCAAATAACCACTTAGTACAAAATGTGACGATGAAGCAGCAAGCAAACAAAGCATTTTAAAGGGAAAATATTATCCAATTACTTTAAACTATTTTCTTACTTTTCCTGAAATTTCGAATAATTTTTTTTTTAAATTGTTATTGGAATCTAAAAAGTTTTAATATAAATAATATTGTGAAACATCTCGTAAATGTTAGCAAAAGAGAAACACAGGAAAATTTTAGAGTGATAGTAAAATCGATATTTTGTCGTTATAAAGATAGCTACCAGCTACAGTAATTTCGTCGTTACAGAGATAGCAACACCAATTTTGCCATTGGTGTGAAAGTAAAAGTCGTTCTAGTGATAACCAATAGAATTTTGTCGTTATATAGATAGCAAAGGTAATTATGTTGTTGTAAAATATCAAAAGCTATTTTATCATTGATAAAGAATATCTTATAGTAATATAAATTACGTGATCATAACGACAGTAAAAGGGTTGCTATGACGATGGTAAAAGGAACTTTATAGCAAAAATGATGTTTGATTGTTAGTAATAAATACAAGAATTATTGAAAAATATCTGAAGTATACCTAGATTTTTAAAATTTAGTTTAAATATCTAGAGCTGGAGAAAATTATTTGGAACAATTTAGGAGTATTCCAAATAATTTTTTCCAGCGTCGTATTTCGTTTGACGAATTTTCAAAAAATGGAATGATTCAAGCCATTTATATCTTGATATTTACAAAAAAATGCATTTGAAACGGTATCTGTTTCATCTTCATAATGAAAACGAAGTATGTATACGTTTTGACTTTAACTGTATTTTTTTTTTCTTTTTAAAACCTATTTTAGTCAAACTATTTGCATTTGGTCGATAAAACATCATCTACTATAAAATACCTCATATTTTCAAATCTATCTTCTTATTTTTGTCTACTACTTCTCGTCTGAAGTTACCTCAATCCTTTGTAAGCATTTTTCTTACTTGAACATTAGTGAATCGACGTAGAGACAAGAACTCAGCGTGGATTCATGTCAAGAAATTTAGTCCGTAGTGTTACTACATAATTGTTGCAGTATACAGAACGATTATAAACGAGCAATTGATTTTTGATGCACTATACTTCAAATATGTGATGTCCATCTGTTCGTGCTAACAACATATAAAAAAGACATATTTCAAAATTGTACTTGTATTATTGGCAATTCCATGTAGTTTAGCAAGTGCTATAGTGACAGCACTTTGAAAAATGATAATTAATCAACAGAAAACAGTTTACGTCTTCCATTCTTCGGGTGGCCTGTAAGATCTCCAGACCTTTAATTTGATTTTATTTTGGGAATATGTAAAAGACAAACAATATAATACTTTGCTATATCCTTCATACGATACTGAACATTGATGGTGGCATATTCAGATGTGAATGAATTGAACTTGAGTACAGTATTGAAATTTATCATGTAACATCATAAAATTACATAGAATATTTATAGTGTTGTATAAAAAGCTTGAAAACTTGCTTTTTCATAATGCATAATTTACTATTTTTGTGTAATATTTTGTAAAATATAATCATCCAAATCGCGTTGAATCTTTTACATAGTCACACTGTATACTTAATAGCCATTAATATATTAGAGATAAATTCAAGAGCAGACAGAAATATTTAAAAGCGTCTTGTTTATTAAAGATGATATTTATTAAGATTTAATTATTTTAATTAAAAATTTAAAATATTCTTGTGTGAAAAAATATCACTGATTTTATTAGATATTTGAATTGTTGTTGTTGTCGTCATGTGCCAACCCGGCTGGTAATATGGGGTGCGCCGCTCCACTTTTCCAACTGAACCATATTTGGTGTGGAGTCCGACTTCCTCAGTACACACATGCCATAGGTACCCGTTTATAGGGTAGGCAACCATTCGCACACAAAGAAAGGACAAACACAAGAAAGAGAGAGAGAGAGAGAGAAAGTACATCCATGCCCGAGCCAGGATTCGAACCCAGGTCCCACCCATCTGTAGTCAGGTACACTAACCACTAGACAGGTTGGGCGGCTAGATATTTGAATCATATGCAAATATGATTCCCAAACGGATTCTATTAAGCACATATGAAACATGGATTTTTTTTTTATTATTTATTCTTAAATTCTAGTAGTTACACAGATTGATGCATTACTATGATTTAAATAAACCTTTCTAATGTTTATTATGTTTCCTTATGCACATTTCATAAAATAAAATTTCAAAAAAAAAATAAATAAAAAAAAAATAAAAAAAAAACTAAAATTGTCCACATGTATTAAATTTTTTAAAGTCAAAAAATATTTCTTGACTGTTCCAAAGAACTAATGGCCAGAACTTTTGGTAACATCTTTACGTTGTTTTACAGCAGAAATTTATTTTTTAATGACAGATTCTGTCATTAATGAGGCATTATATATTTTGAAGACTATTTTTGTTATTCTGACAAAAAATATTTATTCATAAATGTTTGTTATTCGGAAACTTTAAGCCAACGTTTAGAAATAATTATTCTATCCAAGGGAAGTTTTCGTTCTTGCTATAAATAACAATTTCCTTTTCATAACAAAACGCGTAAACTCAATAAATCGTTTTTACAAGATGTTTCTAATATTTCCTTTCTCCATGATGACAGAAATGTCTTTTATATTAATATCAAAAATATTCCAGTGTAAACAACAAGCTATGACAGTTCAAAATAAGTTTTACAAAAACTTAGAACTACAGGCTATCTCCCGACACGACATTATAATATTTTGCCTTTGGCAATCATCTTTATCGGTGTGATATATATAAAAAAAATGGTTTTATAATAAAACAGTGATCTTAGGTACAAAAGTTCCATATTTGATCCATGAGAACTATTTGTTTGTCGCTTTTCGGCCACTTTTTGCACAGGAAGACGAGTGGGAATTGGACATATGAACAGCTGAATTGAAGACTAGAGTAATCATCATTTAGTTACCAGCTCGATTTAATCTGATGAAGACAGAAGTTGTATTTCAGTTTTCTGTAAGCCCATGTATGGGAGGCTCTTGATTGACGTTTAACGGTCATTTTTTGCAAGGCTAGTTGGACCAATCACTAGAGTTTAAAGTGGACTCAACAAACCACTTCAAATATCATTCTCAAAGTAGGAATTAAATTCTTGAGTTGTTGAATCAGACGAGCACTATTCATTCAGTGCAAATGGTTGCAAGTTTTCTGGATTTTTTAGTGATTTGTGAGAATTGTATTTACTACCAATGAAATGATAGTAAATACAATTCTTGGATTTCCAAAAAAATAAATAAAAAAATAAATAAAAAAAAATTCAAAGTCCTCAAAAGTTAGGCTAGAGTAAATGAAATTTGCTTTTGTGAAGTAATTTTTTGCAACCAAGTCACGGAGATACGAGTAGCATCGCCCACGCCACACCACCACAAACCCGTTTATACGGTCGAGCCACATTCATCCATGATCTGAGGATGACGGATGAATGGGGAGAGGACAAGAAACACAGAGAAAAAGAGAAAGTACATCCATGATCAAGTCGGGATTCAAACCCAGGTCCTCCCCATCCGTAGTCAGTTACGCTAACCACTAGACAGGTTGGGCGGCGGTGTTACTGATAAAATGATTTTTATTTAGGGCGCAATTTATCATCAAACTGGTAGTTCAATAATTAGTCCATTAGTCTATGTTGGGGGTTGGATTTCAACATTCAAGTTGATAACTATAGGTCTGCTCGAATTTGCCCTCGAGTTAAAAAAAAATTGCTATTGAACAATAATTCATTTTTGATCATTAAATACCCTATTAAAAATACTAGGTATTAAATTTATTGAATTTACAGTGCAATTTAATCAAACATTAAAAAATATTATTTTAAAACAGAAATACAAGAATGGAAGTAAGTCTTAGGGCACTGCACTCATTCAAGCTGAATGAACCCCCTTTGTTTCGTTCGATTTGAATGATTTTACACCTGGTTCAATGAATTTATAGTTTACACCTGACTTACTGCTAGTTTACATTGTTTAAGCTTTACTAGAGAAAAGTGTGTGCTTAGATTTCTGGCATCATGCCTAGTTATGAATGAATAGACTTGCATTAAACTAGTGCATTGGAAACAGAAGCTAAACATACACAGATAATCTTTGTATATGTTATAGGGGGAAATGCACAAAAGCACAAGGAATTGAGAAAATTATTTCTAACTGAAACAGTTTCAGTTTAAACTTGAGAACATTAAATAAACTGTTTAATAAATAAAAGTTCCCATAATTTAATCAGTAGTATCACAAAACGATATTTTGTACTACGAAATAAAATATATTACAGCTAAAAACAAATAAAATGGTTGTAGTAATGCTTTTCAATTCTGTTTTGAAGGTCAGGATTCATTTCATTAACGTTTCAATGTATTTCCGACCAACGGCGTACTGGGAAAGACGAAAACGCGTTCAGTGACGCTTCAAAAATAATGTATTTTCAAAAATTGAGAAAAAAATAGCAATATTTATTTCTTAGAAACAGTGTGGTAATGTGGACAGAAAAGGGAAATCCAATGCTGTAAAAATGGGGGGGGGGGGGACTAGTTTTACTTTTGGAGCGAGAATGTTACATAACTTAAACCTATTACATCATTGAAAAAGAATCTTTACATAGATTCAAATCAGATTACTTACAAACCTTGTAGTTGAAATTTTAATCTAAAATATAATTTTTATTTTAAATTAGACCCACACACACAAACATCCTTCTTACATTTAATTCTATAGAGCTGTTCACAATTCAAACTGTGGACAAAAAAAAAAAAATCAGTGGACATACAGAATATGAAGTTCATATATATATATATATATTTTTATATATATATATATATATATACTACTTTATATTATATATAATATAAATAATTAAAAAATTTTCCCTGAATTGATGCACCAGTGAAAAAATGAAAATATCGAAAAGGGAAAATTAAATATTAATCTT
>JAPDSC010121193.1:5592-22598 GCA_026290005.1 Latrodectus geometricus | reverse complement strand
TATTCTGTCATTTTAGAGCAGTATTTAAAAACTGTTGGTAAACAATCACGTGCTATTGCTGACATTGCTGGTATTTAACTGTTTGTTAACTAATTAGATTTTTTATGTGACTGAATTTCTATTATGATATTCTATATATTCAACATGACTAATGATACACTGAACTAAATATTAAAGATATTTTAACTATTAGAATAACATGAATAATGACTATTAGCATTTTTAATTCATTTTAATTAAGAAATTGAGAGGAAAAAATTAAATTGATTTATTTCTTTTAATATTTAACAAAAAATAGACCATTCCAAATATCTATATATAAAATAATTTATAAAAAAATTCAAAATAATGCAATGTATAGTAAATTAAACTAATTTACTTTTAACTAAAAAAGGAAAGTATTTATGTATTTTAAAGTATTGAGAAATCAGTTATAACTGGCAATTTAAATATTAAAGTATACTATAGAATTTATTTGTAAATTTCTAAAATATTTCTTTTAAATTTCATAATTATTCTTAAACAATATATATTTCTTTTTTTTCAAAAAAATTTTTTGTTTACACATGTGACACTTTTTTTTATAGTATACTTATGAAAATACTTATTACTCACAAAAAATGTTCTTAAAAGGTTAAAATGTATATAAAATTAGGAACATTTTTATAACTTTCATAAATTGATAAAATTTTTCTTATTGTTGCTAAAATTGAAATAAATTTTGAAAATATATTAAATTTTAATATATTATAAAGAAATAAATTTATAAATATTTGTTTTTTTATGTAAATTTTTTTTGTTCATTTTGTTTTTAAAATTTAAACCAACAAATTTTAAAAGTACTATAATGAAGAGTTGGTCCTCAATTGTGTGTTACATAATAATAGTTAAAAATTCATGTGTGAAATACATTGTTTCTGTTAAAAATTATTTCTTTCAAAATTGCATAAGCTACAAACACACAATTTGCATTCTTAACTAATGAGAAAATAAATCTCAAAACATTTAAAAGAGAGAAAAAAGACAACTTTAAAAATAATTTTTTTAACTGTGGAAAAAGTCCTTGCTTTTATAGTTTTTCCAATATATTGAGCTTTGTTGCAAAATACAACATTCAAAGTTTATTAAAGGTATTTAAAGGTTATAATCCATTTTACTGTTTAAGCAGTTTAATAAAAGAAAACAAATAATTTATTCATATACTTAATTGGGATATTAATTTTGAACAATTTTGTGTTTTTTGTGTATATATATATATATATATATATATATATAATGTATTCTTATGTATCATTTGTTGATATAAATTCTATTTTTCTTTTAAATTATAAAAAAATATTAATAGTACACAGTTAAATATTTATCACAAATTACATTGATATTGGAATGACCAAAACCATTTAAGTTAACTTAATGCAAAAATATTTAAATTTATCATAATCTTTTTATTTTCAGTAAATAAGCTGTGTTTAAGGGAATTTATCTTTAAAAAGTTATTGGACTACAAAAAATTTTTAATAAGGTATTTTGATAAAAATTTATGAACTTGTTTCTAGAATTTAAGTTATTATATACATTCAATGCCAATATTACCTAAATGTTAAATATTTTTATTTCATATGCTTTTTAACTTTTTTTAACAGTATGTAAAATATTGTTAAAAATAAGCTTTTTTAATATGAAAATTGTTTATTACTTTATAGCTTTCTTTTTCTCCTACAATTCCAAGATGGACACATTTGCGCTTATTTTCTCTGATGTTCTTCATCTTGGGAGTGTCTATCAGTTTGTGCACTGTTGTTGGTATTTATGCTAACCTCAACATATTCTTTTTCATGGCAGCTGAGGTATGCTTTTAAGTGCAATTTCATTATTATATAGATCTTCAAATTATATATTATTTAAATATTTAAGAATTAATATAAAAATTATAGTTTTAATTTTTTTTTATTAAAGTGACTAAAAGACAGTAGAGGCTTGTTTTTATGAAACTCTAATTTGTAAACACCCTCAATTTTATGAACTAGTGACTTTTCCCTGACATGGCCTGATAGATGATATAATAATTGTAATTCCAGTTTATTAACTAAAATTTTGAAAAAGTTCTTCATTACAAATTCATTTTCACGCAACTTCTGTTTTCGTTTATTTTTTTATCATTGTTTATTTATCTCTGGTTCGGAATATATTTGATTGAGGCTTTTATTGAAGTATCATCTATCCTTCGAATTGTAGATAACTGATTTGCAATATTGAAATCATGCATTTTTTGCAGTAATATATAATTTGTCCTGCCTGATGTAATTCTCACTTTGATCTATGCATCAAAATACAATCAATAGCTACAAATTCAAATACTGTAAGGTATTTTTGCAAGTAGTGATTATGGCTTGGACTCACTTTATGAAATAGATATTTTAGACACTAAGCACTTGTCAGTCTGTGTTTAGAATGATGTTGTATAAAAATGATATCTATATCACTTTGACATACAGGTTTTATTGAAAAAACCACCATAACTTGAAATCTGAGAATGTTACTTGTCAACTTAAATGTGAAGACTAGTTACTCATCTATAACAGAAACCTACTGCTGCTCAATGGATTACAAAATGATAGAGTAAAATGAATAAAAATGAAGAACTTCTTTTATATTTCATACAAGAAAATGTTATAGTGCAACAATCTGCAAAGGAAGCTGAAGAATGGCTATCAAGATTGAGGCATTTTTTAGAGAAAAACAAGAGTTAAATGTTTTTATACATATAAAAATGGAATACTTTTAAAAATGCAGTTTTGTAACAAAAAATAATACTTAGCCTGGTTTTTTACTAATTCAAAGTCAATTGAAAGTAAGAATTGTTTTTAAGTATAAATTTTATTTTGTATATATTTATCAAACAGTGTATATTAAATAATTTTTTTAATAACGTTTTTTATAAAGGGAAACCAATTTTTGATTAAATAATTTTAAGATCTAACAACATTAATCTTTGTAAACAAACTTTTAATTTTAAGTACTTATACTGGTCTCTGAGAATTTGAAATATATATAATGAGAAAGAAATGACATGAAGTTAACCAGATCATCTGAAAATTCTCTAATTACAAGTATGTACTTTAATCAAAAGTTATGCACATTCTGGAAATATTCTGTCAAATAGTTTACATTTGTGAGTGCTTATATTTTTCTTGTTCAATATTCCTTGTTTGATATTATTTTAATTAGGTCTGAGATTAAAGATTAATTAAGTAAATGATTAGTAAAATTTTAAATATATTTAAATGCATAAAGAGTTAATATGCATTCTTGCTATACTTGATCTTTAAATTTAAGACTTGAATGTTTCTGCTTCAATTTATTTTTCCAAACAAAGCTTAAGCTTTTCTGATCCAAGTGTGCATTTTGCTACTATTAATTTTAAAATATTTTAAATTTCTTGCAGTTCACATTCCTATTATTTTGTTTTTATTACATTAGTAAAGTTATTTTGTTATATAAAAATATGTGTTTAGCCTTTATTTTTGATGTCATATAATTTGCATAATACTGTGAATTCTTTTAAGTGTTTTGAAAACTTTTTAAACTTTAGCAAATGTAATAGGTATTTTTAAAATGAATAGAGCAATTCAATGCTAATGCTTTTTACATTAAGATAAAATTATATGTATTACATTCAAATTTAAATTAAAAGAATAAACCACAAGAAAATAAAAACAATTATTGATATTCTTTACATTTTACTCTTTAAGATTACATTATTAAAGTAATTTTCTCAAGAAATAAGAATGAAATTTTTTACAATTATATAATTACATTTTGCTTGAATATCTTCCTTTTATTGTTCTTTAAAAGAAATAATTTCCCAATAAATCTAAATATTTTTTTATATGTATTTTATTATATAAATTTGCATTTTTAATTTTTAGGTTCTGAAAAATGCTTATTGTATTTTGGATGTAGAATTTTTCATTTTAAAACAATTTCTAATTTTAATATATTTTTTTAGTGGACATTGGTTATATTAAGAACTCTTTATGTCTTAGTGAGGTAAATATTTTGTTTATATTTCCACATTTTTATATTGTATGTATTCAAATATTTTCAATAATGTTGTATGATTCATTGTGAATATATAGTTATCTGTAAACTTTTGAAAATTTAAATTTGAATTGAAATTTTTATTAAATTAGATTTTCTTAAATCAGGGGCTTTTTCATTGTAAAAAAATTTATTTTCATTGATGCATAATTACTTAAGGATATATGTATGCTATTTGCATAATTCACTCATAATTTATTAGGTTTATTTTCTCTGCTGCCTAAATATTCAATGTTGTATTTGTGTTGCACACAAAACAATTTTCTTTTTTTTTTAAATGGAGTTTGTGCAGCAACATACCCAAAATGCAAGGCACCTACTAAAATGAACCCAAAAATGTTATTTTTGGGGAACATAAAATTGAATATTAATTTCTTAAAAGTAGTAAAATCATATTTTATGTTGGATTATTGTGAAATAGGCATTTCATATACATTAACTGATTTAAAACTTATTTGAATATTAATTCTGTAATTTATCAATGTTAAATCATGTATTAAGGCTATCAAAATTATTAAATGAAATTAGTAATATGTTATAAGTCGTGGAACTTTCAGCATGAATCCTTTTTAAATGTGGAAGCCTCAAAAAATCAGACTTTTTCATTTTAAAATTTTCTTAGTCTCTTCTAATCTAAAAATTTTAAGTTAAAGATTTTTCTAAAATTATATTGGAAATTTTGATTAAACGTAGTGCCATGAAAAATGTTTGATTGGCTCCTATTTTGATTCATCTTATTTCCAAGTACTTTAAAATTGAGATGAAAGCACCTGATCAATTGCCATGAACGATAATTCTTGTAAAACTGTTTCAAATTTTAGTTTTTTATAACTTTTAAAATGAAGTTATATACAGATTGGAAATAAGTTTTATCTCAATTAATTAAACGAAAAAAAAATTTTTTTTTGCCCATTGGTTACATTTTTAGTTTTTCACCTTACATTAAAACGTTTGACACCAATTTTTATTTGCCTTTTCTATGATTTTTAGTTTAAAATTTGTTGTATAACTGAGATGCATAACTTCCACGTGACAATGTATGAACTTGAATATTTTTAGAATGAAACAAATCAGACAAAAATGGAAAATGATGTTAGACAAGTGTAATATTTTTCAGAAGGAGCATTTTATTTTTAACATAATTGGACAAAACTGGCTATAACTGAAGTACATCAGCTGAGCTGTGAAAGCTTTCAGCACCTTCTGTTATGTATTTTGCAAAACATAAATGGCATTGCATTCAAAACTTTATTGTAAGCTATTCTGATGAAGAATGTTTTTTTAATCACATTATCTGTGGTAGCGTACAATACTTACAATGTAACTTGAAACTTTTTTAACACGTAATCCAAGGATTTTATACAAGAAAATATGGTAATAAAAACTGTGCCAAGAAGTAAAATCTTTTTGCTTGTTCCTCTCACTGTTTTCCATAAATAAATTGTAAAACTGATTTTTTTCTTTTTTAAATCTTAAAGTTATATATAATAGGTGGAAATTGAATAAAAGTTCAAAAAATTCTCATACTCTGTTAAAATATTAAAAAAATGAATTTACTTCTGAAAAAGAAAATTGCTTATTTTCAAGATTTTACTTTTGGTAAGTGATTTGATATTAGCTGAATTTATATCTGGTTTTATATATGCATATTTGCTGAATTTTCAATCTAATATTTTACATTTATGAAACTGTAGTTATCTAAATTTCTCATCAAAATATATATTATTTCTGTTTTCATTAAAGGTATGTCATTCATTTGTATGATGTAAAACATGAAGGCATTTGGGAAAGAAGAAGTGTTTATACATACTATTCAGAACTTATTTTTGAACTATCAAGTCTTGTCGTTGATTTTTTGCATCATTTACACATGCTGGCAAGTACCTTTACTTATAAGTAATATTATATATGCAATGAAGTTTGGGATACTTTGT
The DNA here is from genome assembly GCA_026290005.1 of Latrodectus geometricus. Classification (NCBI taxonomy): domain Eukaryota; kingdom Metazoa; phylum Arthropoda; class Arachnida; order Araneae; family Theridiidae; genus Latrodectus; species Latrodectus geometricus. The sequence goes on along the minus strand of JAPDSC010121193.1, from coordinate 16,563 downwards.
ATTTAATTATTATTTTTTTTTATTTGTAACTTTTATGAAATTGAGTAATTCATTTGTTGTCAGTATTTTGTCTGTTACTTAGATATTAGATATTAATATATAATATTAATATGTTATTTTATTTCTACTGATTTACGAAGTATTAATATTTGTTTAAGAGTTTAAATGCTTAACATTTAATGTTAGAAATCAAGAAAGAATTTTTAGCATGTTATGCATTCAAATTTTATTGAATTAATTTAATGTAGATTCATAATGATAATGTAGTCCTTAATAAATTTCTTAGCTGAAATTCTGTTTGATTAACATGATTCTGTATGCTAAAAGTGGGAAATTTAATCAGCAATAATTTTAGCTATTGTAAATTCAATTAGTTATTATTATTTATCAATTTAATCTTTCTTTTTTTTTTCAAAAGCTTCCTTCCTCTGACCAGCTTTTTTCTATGCATTGAAGCTTAGGAAAAATAATTCCTTAAAGATATGGCAGTTTTCAAAGATTTATATTTAATTTATGTTTCTTTTCTTAAAAGTTGCAATATTTATTATTTTGTGACACAATGAGCTAGAAAACTTTAATTTCTTTAACTTTTTTCTTTGCATTTGTAGCATTTAATGAAAAAAAAAAAATCTTCTATTGAAGTTATTCTTATAAAATTCTGTATTATTTATAAAATATTAAATGATAAAGTGAAAATTATAAGAAATTCCTCAAATTTTCATAAATGTAATTCTTAATCCCTGATTCTTAAATATTATGTTGGATAAAAATATAGTAATTTTATGTAAATATGCCATAAGTTTTTACATTGAATCTGGTATTGAAGTAATATAAAATAACTTAAAGGAAATTACTTAGAAGTTATCATTTTGATAAGTATTATGATTTCTGAATTTAACTATTTAGAAGAAAGTTACTGTATAATTTTTTAAAGTATTTAATTGAGGATATGATAGTGTTATTTCTGATCAATTTTAAACTACATTTTATTACAATTACATATATATCTATTGAAAGTTTGATCTGTTATTATTGGAGGAAAAAGTATGATAATTTTTAAATCATAATTATGTTTTTACGATTTTTAATAAAGATTTACAATTTAAAAATTGATTAAATATATAATTTAATTTCCCTGAAATTTTTTTTAATTTTTTAAGAAATTTGGGTAAAAGTAATTCATGAATTTAAAATCAATAATAGTTTAAGGTTTCAAATTGCACTAGAAACTTAATATTTGCCAATGGTTCAGAATGCACATTAAAACTATTGTTAATATCCAGCTTATGTTGTAAAAAATATCCACAGAACAGCAAAACAAATCAAGTTATATTTTTGAGGCCTTGTACATTTTGAAAATATGCAATACTCAATTTTCAATAATACCTGAGTGCTTAACTATATGAGGAAAATAAAGTTTAAGAACAATTTTAAAGTTAGAATTTTTTATATTACATGAAAAGGTTTAATTGAAAGAACTTTAAACTAATTTTTAAGTTTCAAAATTTTATATTTCTGAAATTTACTTTTGTTTTATTCTTTTATGATTCTGTAGCTTTGGAGAAATATTTTCTTGTCAGTTGCAAGTTTAGTTATTTGCATGCAGCTTCGTTGTTTCTTTACTGAAATACAACTGAAGTATATTCGCCATAAGAACTATTTGCGTGTGTCAAGACATATGGAAAGCAAGTGAGTGTTTAGTATCATAATTTTTGTAAAATTTATGAGCTCTCATCTTATTTCAAATATTTCTGAAATCCATCTTTAATATCAAATTTCTAAGAGTTTATCTGTCTGAAAAATTGATTAGGACAAATATTTTAGTAAATATTTTATTTGTTATGAAATTAAATAATTGTAAAAAAGTATACTTCTTATAGTTTTACACATATTAAATAAAATAAATCAACTTGAAAGTTTCTTTAATAAAGTACTTAAAAAAGAAAGTTTCTTTTTTTAATTTTCTTATGAAAAATGGTTAGAAGATTTAATTTTCTTTTTAAACATTTTATAAAGCTTATCTTTATAAAATGTTTACATAAGCTGTTGTTCCCTGGTTGGGAAAGACATCATTCATCTCATCTTTTCTTTCATATGGTTCTTCTTATTTGAGACTAGCTTAGCTGAGAGTATGAAACTAGCTCATTATTTGAAAATATGTATTAATTGTATCATGACACAATTAGTACATATTTTAGGCACACATAAAATAGGTCATAGTTGCAATGTGTTTCAAATACTTCTGGGGATGATAAGCCAAGTCTGGGATTTTTCTGCTTGAATCTCTGCTTTCAAGTTACCAATATTTAGTTTCAAGAACAGAAACAGGCTTTTACTTTAGAGTGCTTCATATCTCATGACGAATCTATTATCTCCTTAGGCCATAAAGATCTCATGGAGATGGTCTAATATTGACTAACCAGAGCTATTAGATACATTGAGAACAATAAATATTATTAATTTAACATCTGCATGCATCAGTTATTTAATTTCTTGTAATGAAATTAAAAGCAACAGCAAAAACAAATCCAATAGCAAATATAAGTTCAAGGTAAAACTCCAATTGCTCTTGGACTATTTTCTGAGTTTCAAAATTTTTTAAACAATGCAATAATCTTAAAATTATAATTGCTTTTAAAGAAATCTAATGAGAGTTACATAAATATTGTATTTAGCATTCTGTGGCATAATAAATTATTCTTATTTTTCAATTATCAACCAAGAAAGCATTTGACTCAAACTAAATTGAAAAAATATACAAATATTTTAAAATATTTACTTATTTATGGTTAAAAATTTTTAAAATCAATTTATTTTAAAATTTTTAGTTTATTAATTTAATGGTAGTTTTTAGAATCACTTAAAAATAATATGATAAGTAGTTGTAAATGCAATATAATTTTTACTAAACTTTTTCTTAGATTATTTATATTTAGAATTTTGAATATTTTAAGTTTTAGCTCCAGTGATTTTTATGATGTTATTGTCAAGAGAAATGTCAACATTAATTTATGAATATTTTGTCTAGTCATTCCTATTTCAGTGAGTTCAAATCTTAATTAAACGATTTTTTAATATTTTAGATCTAATGTAAAATTTTTCTTTTTCCATTGTAAAAATGACAAATTTTTTTTTTTTGAAGCTGCAAAAGCAATTTTCTAAAATTTTTGACTCGCGACTAATTAAAAATACATTGATATTTATTAATTTTGTTGAGTAAATTCTGTTGAACATTTTCTGCGACAGCTTAACACTTTCAAGTTATACAAAAAGAAATATAGAAAATAAAAATATGAATCTAGTTAAAAAGTATTGGAAGAGTCTAATTGAATTTCCATAGCATTAATATTGGAAGAGTCTAATAGAAATTTATAGACAAATAATATTTTGCCACTTCATTTGTTTAAAAATTGAATTAATTTGTAACATACAAACAAATCAGCTGACTTGTTTGAGTCATTTCATTTTGTAGTGTTCACATTTATTTAATGCCAATATTTTTTTTCTTTATTATGTTATCATTGAAAAATCTATTAGAAAAATATTTAAATTTTTAATGTATCATAATCTGAAAATTTTAATGTGCCATAAATGCAATTTTAACGTAATTAAATTTTAATGTACTATAATTTAGAAAATCTATTTAAGTATGCAATTGTTTATAGATTACTAGAAAATATCATTTTTCTAATATCATTGTAAACATTCTACTCGCTTAAATTTCATAAACATTTCTTTCTTAATTTTATTTCATTCAGTAGTAGAATCTGGAATTTTCAGTCTTTTAATTTTCAGTAAGCTAAATTCCTACTAATAATATAACATAATTACATGTTCTGTGATTGGTGATAAATATATTCTGTGATTGGCAGCAGAATGGTTATCTTTTCAGTAATCATTTCAACTATTTATGAGTTTATTTTGCTTATGAATGTTTGTAATAGTTTGAATCCACTTTAAAAGTGTAGGTTTTCTTAGAACTAGCCCTTATGTTAGGAAAGTGATAGTAAAATGATAAAAAAATCAAACCAAATTAACATTAAGAAAGGTATATTTTTTACAAATCTATTTCTTACATAAGGAAATTATTTATAAAATAAACTTATATATATATATATATATATATATTTTTTTTTTTTTTTTTTTAACAAAAATGTGTCAAACTTATTTTTAAAGTTATTACATATGTTTCTTTAAATGAATTTATAAAGCTTATTGTTGGTGATAATGAAATTTTTTTTATGAATTCAGAGTTTAATAGAAAATTGTTTATATAAATTGAAAGTACATATAAAAATATACTATTTTCATTAGTTATCCATTTGCTACAAAGGAAGAAATTGAAGCTAACAATGATGCATGTGCAATTTGTTGGGACCATATGGATTCAGCCAGGAAATTGCCTTGTGGCCATATGTTTCATTCGTAAGTTTAAGCACCATGTAGATTTTACCTTAGAAATATAAATATTTTTAGAGTCTTAGATAAATATTTTAAATATTTTTAGAATCTTAGAAATATATACATATTGACTTTTTTTTTAATGAATCAGGAAATTATTCTAAGGTTTTAATTATTTTAAATAAAATCAATACATTTTTACTAAGTGCTTAACATTTTTTTAAAGCAAAAACAATTTTTTTACATTTCAGCTTTTTAATTTTCTCATAATTAAGCCCAAGTATGGGGGGAAAAATACATAGACTTAGCTCTAATTCTGATCTATTCAAACTATACTTTGTTCATTGCACTCATTCTAAAAGTGCTATGATCATAGCCTACTTTTAAATTTACAAATTATATTTGTTAGCATTTTATTAGACTTATATTTTGAGATATATTGTTAGGATATAATTAAAAATTTATTTCAAAAATATCCACCTAGAGTATAATCTGTTATCATTTAATATTTCATAAAGTTAATATGTTATTTCTTTATTCAGATCTTGTCTGCATTCATGGCTAGAGCAAGTCACTAACTGTCCAACTTGTCGCACAGCTTTAGTTCAAAAGGAAAATTCTAGGTCTGATTTAAATCGCAATATATTGGGTCAGGAAGATCAACGTCAAACTACACCAACTACTAATCACTTTTTCCATTTTGATGGTAAATCTATAATTATTTCAAATAATAACTTTCAATTGTATTTTTAATTATTTGTTTGTAATATTTGACTTCTGTAAATGTTCTGTTTGAGCGCTAATCATTAAGAAATAAATAATGTGTCGATTTATAGAAATTCTTTAGGTTATGTTTAATTTCTGTCATCAAGTCTCTGAGCTGTATTATGATACCTGAATTTTATTATAATAATAATTTTTTTCATAAGTGTTTTTTGTAATAGTTGGATTTTTCCCCCATTAATTTTGAGAATTAATTCTAATTGTAAGTTGCTCATTTTGTGTAAATTGTATTTTATACTTTATTAAACTTTTAATTTTAGTTATTTTGTTATGTAATGAAAATAATTGCTCATCAAACTCACAATAAATGCATTGTTTGAAACCCAATGATCTCTTCAAGTCAAAAATAAAATAACAAAGAAAATAAAAAGATCTATGATATAGCTTTTTACAACAAAACCGTGCGAAGAAACTTAAACATTCAGATTGAAGAATGTTTAAGAGTTTTCCTATCATATTTATTTTAATATGTTTTGTTTAAATTTTACAGAATTAGGGATGAATGATCAGAATGATATAATTGGATAGAAATAGTGTGATCTAAAAGAAATATCTGGTTTACATTTGTATTATATGATACATCTTATTAGCTAGAGATTATGTTCATTTTGTTCTAGAAACTAGGAATTAAAAAAATTGAAGCATACTCTTTGCTATTTTCACTAATATTTTATATATAAAAACTAATATTGTTAACTTTTGACTCTGAAATTTAACCTTTGAAGATTCAATTGCTTTCATGATGCAAATATAATATTCTTTCACATAATCCATACTTATATCTTCACATTTTTTACTTACTTGATTTCTTATCATTGTTTTGGGTATGTCAATTTTCATTATGCCAATCTATTTTGCAATTGGAACAAAAGGGATTTTTGCTATTTTCAAAGATTTATATTTAGATAATTTCTCATAAGCATCATCTAGTTTTTTCTTATTGAAGTTACGGTTTATTTCTGTTGAATTATTGTTTTAGCAAGTTTAAATGAAGATGTTAAAGAAATTTTCCCTTTCAATCTATTTTCCAAATGATTGACTCCTTAGGCTATTTCATTATTTTTTGTCAATTATTTTTGCCCATTCATTGACACCTAATTTTGTAAATCAATTTTTAATTAATTATTTTAATTCATACCGAGTAAGATTTTTATTTTTGCACTTGAATTGAGTTTAAAAATTTATGTTATGTTTTTATAAAATTGATTTTGTTGACTTTTTGAAATTAAATTTTCTTAATTCTTAGTGCATGGGTGGACACTATATCATAATAATCTGAAATTTAGATTGCAGATTGCTTAGATCATTTACTTCAATTTTTTAAAACATAGTTTGTGAAGTCACCCATAGGTCAATATAGTAATTAGCAAAATATTTTCTGGGGTGACATGATAGTACTCCAATTCTTTCTGTTCATAGAGCAATGGGATTTATTGTGGATTAATTCTATATAAATGCATAATGAAGGAGTCTCCCAAGCATGTTGGATTGTTTATACTATAAATGATGTTTAATTGATTAGTTTTATATGATCAGGAATTTCACTGTGAGATTGGCTAAAATGATGGATTATCTTTTGCTAAAAGTTGGATTTCACAATGAAAACTCTTAAATCTAAGATGGATACTTTGATGTGCACCATCCTACAAATGGAGGCATTGATGCTTTTATAATTCTGAAATTATGAATGTTGTCTATATGTATTGATATTTTATTTTCAAATGAAGTAAATTTCAAATTCAAACATTGTTTAAGTTATTTTTTGAAATTGCCATTGGAGAACAATGCTGTGAATATCATATTGTTCTATTTTTAGGTTTCAACAGCAATTGTTGGATTATTTTGATTTTTTCCTTTTTTTGTAATTTAATTATGGTATTTATATTCTCTTGCTCATTCAGATGAAAATGATCATCGTGCATTCATAACATTTTTCTTAATCAAGGCTAGATTGTTTGTTTTATTAAGCCTCGAACTGTTTATTATGTGTTATCTCAACTTTAGTGCTTACCAGTCAGTTAAGAATATTTTGTACCCATTTTTATCAAACTTTTTTATTATGTCAAGCACTTTACTTTGTTATTTATTGCATCTTCTTTGTCTGCCAGCTTGTTTTATTGCTGTAGTTAAATTTTTGATACTCTAATAAAGAGGTTTCAATGAAGAGTTTTATTTTTTTTATCATGCTTATTAATTATCAGCAAAGTTGAAATACTTATCTGTATTGATTGCATATATATTGAATCTATTTTCTTCTCTATTTTTATCTAATCATTTTTTTTACCCATCTATTTTTTTCAATTTCATCTGATTCTTATTTGTATGTGCTATTTTAACACTTTTTTATTTTATAAATGGACATAATTTTAGTACTACTGCATTCCTACCCAACAATTTTGCATAACATGTTTTTATAAATCATAAGGAGATTTTCTGAAATTATTTAAATTTTATGATATAGTTCAGTATTTTTTTACCTTTGCACCCAGTTTTGGCAGATTTTATGAAGCATTTATGTTTTTATAAAATCATTCATATAATTTCTCTATATCCTTTGAAGAATTAATAATTTTTTATTTGAAGTATGAGAATCATCTGTTGGGGGAGGGGATAATTCTAAACATAGTAAATTTTGTAAGAATTGGTATAAGATTGTTTACAATTACCAGTTGATGAATTTTTTTGAACCATTTTGAACAATAAGACAATTAAAACTATTTGACATAAAATCATTTTTCAAATTTCTATAAAATATATATTTTTTTCATTTTAAATAGAGCATTTCAGGTAAATAGTCTTATTTACTGAAAATATTGCCAATTATTTTCAAAATATCAAATTATTGATTTTCAAAGTATTTTTTAATTTTGTTTTGGCATTATTTTTATTTGATTTCTTTTCTAAGATTTATTTTGAAATTTTCTTAAAGTATGAAAACTTGAGCAAAAATTTATTTTTGTCTTTTTATGCTACTGTTAAAACATTCATTCTTTGATAAATTAAGTCATTAAATAAGTTAGAGAAAAAAGAAAATTTGAATTATTTTAAATGAATTAGTACTTTACAAACATTTAAAATACCATTGTATCTTTTTATTTATATTAATGCTTTATGAACAGAATATTTTAATTTACTGTAAATAATTACAGAAATAATTAAATCATTATTCTTTTAATGAAAATTTATTATACATGTATCCTTATGTTATTGGAATGCCAAAAACCTCTGATGCTGTACAGCAAATTTAAATCATGATATGTATTTGAAGTTTGAAGTTACTGCCTTAGCTCAGAATTCTGTTTCTAAAAAAAATCTTTATAGTATTTAATTTTGCTTTTATGCATTTTTAAGTTATTTTTATTTTAGGTTCTCGATATGTGAGTTGGTTTCCTAGTTTTTCTGTTGAAGTCAGTCATACAAGTATATTAGGTGAACGACAACAAATGATTCCCATTCAAACATCTCAGCTGGATGCCATGGTAAGACAATTAAGATGTGAAATACTTGCCAATGATTTTGAAAGTATTGTTAGGATCTTTTGTCTTCATTATAAATTAAATTTACTTTAACAATACAAGGAAAAGGAATTTTATTATACAAATGAGAGTTTATAACATTTAAGTTATAAATGTGTTTTATTAAAATGTGCTAACCTTCTAACGTTTATTATGTTCAATTCTTGTTTGTTGACATAAAAAATAATTCTGAATTCATTGCTTATAAAAATAAGATATTTTTAAGATATAGGTTTTATCTGCTGGAATTTGTAAGGAAAAGTTACTAGCTGAAAGAAATTACATTTAAAAAATTAATTGTAAGAGTATAATTAAATTTTCATGTTGAAATAGTCATGAAGGAAAACTTAAAAAAATTATTAAATTTGTTAAAAATTTACAAGAAGTTATGAGACTTTGTTTCCCAACAACAGAAAAGTTTACTAGCTGGGAATGACCTTGTATGTAATTTTGTTAAATAGTGTTTCATTTAGATTTAAAATGCTTTTAGTTATTTTTTAAATTTATTACAAAACATTAATTGTAATATCTATTTTTTTTCTTGAAGCAAATGAAATTTTATTACTTTGCTCTCAACATCGATTTCTAACATACAAGATTGTTATGGACGTTCCTAGAAACAAATATTTCACTTCTACTTAATTGTTAATGTTATTACTTGAGACCAGACCAAATTTTTTTTATACAAATTTTTTTGAACTACGGATCCCTTTTTAAATTCAAACCTTGCCTACATACTTCCTACTGAAAATACTACATAAATGGATAGTATTAAATTACAAATTTAAAATATCATTTTGTTAATAAAATATTGAAATTGTAACTTTTATGATAAAAAAGTTAATGACTTGAATGAACTTGATGAGATATTATGCGTGTATTTATATCTAACATTATGTTTGAGAGTAGCAACCACAAATTCCTAATTTCTAATTGGTTCCATTTTTTTATATTGAAGATCATAATGTTTCACCATGTTCTACCAAATAGGAAGCTAGTAAAGCAGTTTTCTGTACAATAACCTATGATTCAGATATAAAATTGGGATCTGTTTTTGTTGCCAGAATTTGTGGCATCGTAGCTCAAATATTTAAATTTCACATTTGTAAATGTTTCAATAAATTGCTCCTGTATTAGTAGGGATTTAACTGTGTTAGGAATCTGAATTAACCAATCAGGAAAAGGTTTCAACACCCAGTCAGGAATATCCAAGTGAAGAATATCTTCAAATCTTTGGTTCAAGTCTGCATGTTGAAGAATCTTCGTCTCTAATTTACATTTTTGAAAGATTTGGGAACTTTTCTTTCCAAATTTTGTTTGTACAGAAAAAACTTTGTAACAAACTCAGATATTAAGTTTAATTGGTAACTTTGCAGTTTTGGCAAATACATTTTTCATATATGCTATGTCATTTTGTTCTAAATTGTCACAAATCTTGTCTTTGCTTTCAAGAATTTTTGAGTTTGAATTTCAACACTGAATCAGAGTGCATAAAATCGATCTAAACATGCACTTTTAGATAGTCGGCATACTTCTGTTTGAAGTAGTAATCGCTAAATCTTAGCAGTTTTTCAAATAATGTTGGTCAAATAATTTCTCATCAAAACATTCCTTTTGATTTTAAAAACTGCTTCAAGGATCTAATCTGTTGATTTGCTAGACAAGCTATAGAATTACATACTTCTATAGCTTGTTTATATAGGCCTGATAGTTTCAGTGTCTTTCCATCATTACCAGAGCACTGTCAGTAGCAATGGAAATGATACTAGTTAAGGGTGTATAACATTTACTTGAAAACTTTTTTAATTCAATAAATAATGTTTCAGTCTTCGTATTGCCTTTCAAACATTTAGCAAATAATGATTTTTGGCAAAGTTTTCTTTTATAAATCTTACTTAATCTAAAAGTAAAGCCCATTTCCTTATAAAGTGGACTCCTCTAGTTGTAAAAAAAATTCTTATTTTATTGTATATGTTCTGAGTACATTTAAAAACCTAACAAATATGGAGTGTGGTGTCAATTTCTTTCTGTGCATTGGTTTTAATTCATATTTTTGTTCTTTCTTTATATTGTATATTAATCTTCCACAATGTATGTTAGAAATTCTTATTCCTTTGATGTTTCAGGTCCATCAAGTTTTACAGATGTTTCCTCATATGCCATATAATTTAGTGCTAGAAGATTTATTGATGACTAGATCTGTAGAGCTTACAGTTGAAAATATTTTGGATGAGAGACTAGCAGCTCCAACAGTAAAAATTATAAATAAAAT
>JAPDSC010121186.1:25011-41873 GCA_026290005.1 Latrodectus geometricus | reverse complement strand
ATTACAAATAGAAAAAAAAATATTAAAATAAAAACACAAAGATACTTGAAAATCATGAAATGCAACAGACCTCATATTTTGCCAAGGGCAAATTAATATTGCCCCTAAGGCGTAATGAGTTTAAATCCAGCTATTAAATTACATTGACGCTTTTTAACAAATTAACATTTAATCTCAAGAAATAATCTTGTAGACTTCCCTAACATAATATCTAGCTTAATTGTTCACTCTACAGCTTTTTTTTTTTGGGGGGGGGGGGCAACACGAGGCTTAATTCGACCATATCTACAGTTTATATAAACCGTTACAAACATCCACAAATCAGAATACAATCTGATTTATTGGTATCGAAAGTAATAACACTGAACGTTGTGCTGCCAGTTTGGCGATATTTCTTGGTAATTTATCACCAAAAATATTAAATGCCAATTCTTTTTATTTATAAACGTTTTTACACGTTCAAAATAATAATAATAATAATAATTTATACATATTTAACCACAATAACATGAACATCTTTGACCTGGGACACAAAGGTGAAGATCTTCTAGATCTTTTCAAGGTCTTTAGAGGTCCTCACAAGTTTCTGATAGAATATATTGATGTTATGAGTGAATTTCCAGAACAGAATTATGTCAAACATGTCTAATGACCACTAACTACTAAAAACATCAATCCAGGGATTCGACACAATCCTGAGTAATTACCTAAGATATACCAAATGTTGAAAAGAAAGATAAGAAAATCATTGAACCGAAAAGCATACATGGTCTATACCTTAAAAAAAAAAAAGATTATCCGGTGCTTCACAATCCCATAAAAAAGGATGTACATTTAACAACACTGAAGGACCCACACGTCATTCGGTACGATAATCCTTTTCTGTTAGCTCAGCTGGAAGAAATACCTTAAAGGTTTGCTCATGGAAGAAATAGAAAGGCGTTTGTACCAATCGATACCGTTTAGAGTCCAGACATTGATTTTTACACACTGAAAGGAAAATTCCACGAAAGTGAAGTGTTTCTGAGAATCGTAATGATAGAATAAAAAGCGACACAAGTTTTTTTTTTTTTTTTTTATTCCTTTCGCAAAGGTGACATATTACTGACATTTACAGTGTATGCTAGCAAACAATAGTGGTTTCGCATACAACTGTCATTAGCTTTATAAAAGAAATCGCTTAAAAAAATTAAAAATAGAATGATTCGTATTGACAAGAAATTCAGTTATATATTGCGTGAGTACTGTATTAATATAATAGAATAATGAAAATAAGTAAAATAAAATATTTAAATTTCTTAATATATATGAAAAAAAATTTTGTTTTATAAGAAAGTTTCTTATATCAAACTTTCATTGTTTTTTTTTTGTCGTATCTGGCAATTATTTTAATGTAAATTTACTCACAAATTTGTAAAATTGTTTGATCAGTCTTTGTCGTGTAGAAGTAGTTTAAGAAATAGGAACAGAAATATGTTTTTTTGGCTTTTGTTTTGGTACGTCAGTTGATCATTCTTCGTCAGCAAGTTTGAATATTTTATGACAACTACAACGAACATCTAAACAAAAAGTGGAGATTTTGGCAAAGGTTTCTGATGAATTATTTAATGTAATCTTTTGCTTATTAAAAAGACTCAGATATTATATGAACGCTTAATATATTTTATTAGATAAGACTAGGGATATTTCACATTCAAGAATTATAATTAATTTTACAAAATGTTAGTGAAGAGATTAAATGTTCCTTAATATATAAATATATATAATTAAGATACAAATTTTAAAATTTCATTAAAAAATGAAAAAGTTAAATACTGGTACAGAATATATCAAATTATAAATTTACCTAGTCACTCAGAAAAGAAAAAATTTTTCTGTATAACATAATTTTTCCATAGTAGTTTATTTCATTTTAACGTGTTTCTTACATGCTTACATAATTTTTTTCAAATGATTAAATTGATTTTTATTAAATTTTTTGGAAGTTTTATGAAAGTCAGCAAAATATATATATTTAAGGATTCAAAAGGTTTTTAATTTTATAAATAAGATCCTTTATCGCAAAAAAAGTTTTCAAACAATTTAGAAAAACTTCAACATTTAACGGAAAACTTATTTAGCTCTGCCAAACTTAAGGAATTTTTTCTTCAGTAATCTCTGAACATATCAAAAATTCTTATGTCACAAGTTCGCACTCATGATTTTGAGATTTTAGAAGTTTTAATAAGTTTCTAAAGCGCAGTTTTTGATTGACATGATTGCATTTTGGATACCCACGAACAAAATTAAAATCGATAAGAAAATATCGATATTTTCACATTTACACCATAGTGATAAGAAATACAATAACATAGCAACATAAATACTTTTAAATTAAATGTTTTTATTTCAATCACTAAGAAATCAAGATTCGGAAATTCAATTTTAATTTGACACATACTTATTTGCTATCAATATCTGCACCAACTATAAATGCCGTTGGATTTATTCTGAAATCTTCTATCTTTATGAATTGCTTCAGTCAATAAGGAATCAAATTCTGAAATATTTATCAAAACGAAGGTCAAAGGAACAAGCACGTCATTCAGAAAAACCGTACTTCCATCCTTGTCATAATTCGTATAAAAGGAAGTTATTAAAGCTTTCCGTCAATATTTGACGTTATTTTAACGCCGCAAGACAACTTCGACGTGTTCAAGACGTCACAATTGCGCAAGGGACATACCTTAATACAACTCACGAGGACCATGAACAGGATAGATAACGTGCATAGAAAATGGAAGTTATTGATTTTACTTTTTCTCAAACATGATCCCATATTCTGTAATGGACTATAATTTGGAATATTCAGTATATAGTGAAGAAAAAATAATACTCTAACATGAAATTTCGATAAAGCAAAAACCTTTAATATTAAACAAATAGAAAAATATTCTTGCATAATTTCAAAAAATAAAAAGAAATAAACAAAACATACTTCATAATTTTTTTTTTAAATAATGTTTTTATTTCACACGAAAAATATTGTTAAATGCATAGTATAATTTTCAAATGTTACAATAAAAATAATAAGAAGTATCCAAAGTCTATCCAATCAGAGTCGAAAATTTTAAAAAACATAAAATTATTCACAAATTTTATTAAATTAAATGGATTTTAAATGGAATTTAAATTAAATTAAATGGAATACATACAACAATTGCATTAGATTCATATTCGGTGGTATATTACTATGCATTCAAATTAAGCAAAACACAAATTACGTTTAAAGAATATAACATTGAAGATTACAATAATTTTAATGGATGATTTTGTTTAATTAAAGCATTTACTATCAATGGGGAATTCTATAAAAAAAAGTTATATTAGGTTGGGGAAAAAGAAATCCATTATTTTTACGTGAACTTTTTGTAACTTCTTTCAGATTTGCTTTGTAAAAAGGTTTAAAACAGTTTTCATGTAGATTTTTAAGTCTTGCGCGTTACGACTGCTGACATGCGGTTAACTTCGATCCTTTTTGATATTTTATAGACATTTTCGACGATGCTGTATCCACATGCGAGGTGCATCTCTAACATCAAAAATACCCGAACGGAATCGACGAAGCAAAAATTGTACGTAACTGGTTGTTACAGTCTTATATAGGACGATAAACACTTTTCACAATTTTAGCCACCCGGCTATCTTTTTCGCCGTTACAAGAGAAAAACGAAAATGTATCGAATTTTCTGTTTGTTGTCTTCCATTTTTAAAACCTTGTACTCATAACTGAATTAATCAAACAAAAAAACCACAAGAGAATATTTTAGTGTCAAATGTCACCTTTCCAATGAGCATAAATTTGAAATTGTTTGATAGATACCTGACGAGATAGCGATCACTACAGACGTCTACCGAAAAAATAATGGATAACTTTTTCCCCAATCTAATATATTCCACTTCTAATTTAAATCTAAATATTAAATTAAATACATGCAAAATCTTGTAACTCATAAACAAAGTATTTACTTAATGTAAGTGAAGGTTATTCATTTTATAATTTATTCTTATATTTTATTTTTCTAACTGCCGCGCGAGTGATAAAGAAACTCAAAAATTGATTTTATTTTTCAAATATAACTTAATATAATATTACATAACAAGATAAACGTTTTATATATTGATTTCATTCAATATCAATAAGACGTACATTAGAACGTCGAAAATAAATTATTTAAAAATTTACTAAGTTTCTCATTTATTTTAAGGGTTGAGTTATATATTTTTATTTCTTTTTATTGAAACTTGAGTAATAGATTTGCAGACGTTTTAACTTTCCTCCGCTAAACATACCGTGTTTTAACCTCATTAATTCTACCAGATAGTCTGATACTATACTTTTCCTCCCCAACATGAACTTAACTATAACAAGAGCGTGCAAAATGCGGAGAAAATAGCCAAATGTGGGCTATACCGAGCCAATTAACCACCAATCGCCTCATAAAAAAAGTAACCCTATTCTTTCTAAAAGCAAATTTCCAGATGAAATCCTCTCGGCGAATCTGTAGAAGTAGGCTTGTCAATTTATCTCATTAAACGGATATTTTACATCTGTAAAAATGATATATAGGAGGAAATAAATATTCAGCTTGATAGGCCAATGACTTCGACAACCTTCACTTTAACAAATTCTTATCGTGTCTGGGTGCAATCGAGGAAAAATAAGTTCAAATTTGAAGGTCGAGCACTTAATTGGACAAATCCGGAAATATTCACTCATTATAACAAGACTCGACGGTGCTGGAGGAAATTTTTTGTTCCTCAATAAGATTTTTAAGTAATAAAAACCTTCTTTCGAATTTAAAAATAAATCTGCTACACCAAGACGGTTTCTTTGTGAGGTCTTTTCTGAAATATACATCCTCATACAAGATGAAAGTAAAAATTATTGTTCTGAAAAAAATAGGATTTCCCTAACAAAAATATGAAATATATTTATATAATCAACAATAATTTTTCCACTTCATTCTTAATTTCAAGAACTATATAAACATTTATTGAATTTGAAAGCTGGATCTTCGAACAAATATCGGTCTTTAGATATCGCATTTCTATTTTATATGCAATTCATTGACGATTCAGTATTAAAACTTATACGAGCTATTTCGATCTTTATTACCTTTGCAAATGTCAAAAATGCCATGCAAGATAAATTTTCAAAGTAAAAGGAGAGTATTTACACGGCAAACGTTAAAAAATAATTTTACAGGCAAACATTTAAATATAAATTTTGTTGATAGATAGCATTAATACAGACAAATGTATAATAAATGTAATATAAAGGGGATTTTTTATTCTGTAGCTATATTCTTGCTTATCGTTATTAATGATAATGTATTATAGCTTAGCTTTCGGATATATGTTCATAAATAGCTTTTACCACGTGGTCTAAAAGAAAGTCTCCTCTTTTATATAATACAGATAACATTACAAGTTATAATAAAAAAGTGCGATAATTTCTGATTTTGGAATCAAATTAACAACACTGAAAGTTATCAAACAATATTTTAATCGCTGTAACGATTCGCTTTCACAAATTACAATTTCAAAATGATTCAGCTAGTAATTAAAACATTAATATACAGATTTACTATAATTTTACAGAGTTAATCCTGAACGCAATGTGATGTAGGTTTGTCAGCCTAATACAATTTTACATACCATAGACTAATTTTCATCAACATTTATTGTTTAACCTGAATTTCATATTTAATATATATTTATATTGTTTCCCTAGTAGAAATCTAGACAAGAGAGCACAGAATTTGACTGATCTTCAAAAAATCTTCAGTCACAGATACATAAAATTTCTTGGTTCTGTTTACTTGAAACAGAAAATTGCGACCACAGGTGTTGTGTCTTAGACGCCAATTCGGATTAAAACATAATTTAAAAAGATAATACTAGTAGAAATAATTTAGTTTTTAAAAAGAATCAAATTTGTTTCATCCTTTCGCATTGACAGAACTTCTTTCTTGTAGGGAATAGGAGTACGATTTCAACATAAAGATACTTTTTGAACAGTGTTGCCGAATGAAAAAAAGAAATCTTTTTTATTTTCTATGCTGCTACTTATCATACTTAATCTAACTCACATGCCATCCTACAAATAAAATAGAATCCTTGATGGTCAAAAATACTCAGGAAAGTATTATATATATACAGAAAGAGAGCTCATTGTTATATAAATTGATAAATACATAAATATGCTTAATCTATTTAAGTAATATAGCATTGTACAATGTCCAAAACATGTAACTACATGTACTACATTCAATCCATGCTAAAATAAATAATGCATCTCTTATTCCGAAATTTCCACCTGGTTTTAAAATGGTTTCTTTGAACGCTATAAAAACAAATGGGAAAGAACTGTTAAATGGAAATTTAATATTTTCCTATATAAATGTAACCACTAAGGTGGTTAGATTGGCATTAGTTTATAGCAAGTGTGAACTTTAGCTAATAAGTGCCCAAAAAAAACTATTAAACATTTCAGAAGGGTTTTAAGAAAATTAAAGAGCAAATGAATTCAATTGATCGATACTACAACCCGCGATTATTGGTGACGTAAAACAGAAGAAATGAGATCCAAACTACGATGATTTATAGTGGCTAGACTATGATACAAAGACTGACATAACTGGAAAAAAAGTCAAGATATTCTATAACAGACTCGAAATAGAAAGAATTCTAACAGATTCGCAGCTTTGATTTAGTTTGTTGGTCGCTCAATGGTTATTTTTTGTAAACGAAGGTTATAATTGTGAATTCAGAACCCCAATTATCCAATTCCGAGCACAAGATTCCCTTGAATTAAAGAAATGCATATTGATGGAATACCCATGTTGAATAAGAATTTTAGTTTAAAAAAATAAAATTGGGTAAATGTTCATTATTCTGAAAAATCAGGCATAAATCCTAATGAAACAAAAAATCCAACTGATATTTTAAATTTATATAGTACTTGAAATATAAACATCTTTTATGTAGATGCTGTTGGGAAGGTCATGTGATCTTCAAGTCATTCAGGTAAATCTTCATGTGATAGGAAAAACAGTGTTTTCAATACTTTAATTTTTCAACGTTTTAAAAATTTCTACCGTCTTGTAATATTTTCAATATTTATTTCACAAAACAGAACAATAAACTAAATTTTAAAACAGAAAATGAATTTTGATCAATTAAAAAAAAAAATCTAAAACAAAATAAGAAATAAATCGTTGTACCGAAAATTTATGCATGACAATTTCTTTTACATCAAGTTAATAATATCTTTAGTTTTTGTTAATTCAAAACACAGTATAACAGCACTAACCATGACTTAATTAAGAACAACAAAATTAAAAAGAGTAATATTCTGAAAAGGTTATATGCTTCTTAGATTTACCAATTATTTACGCTTTCACGATGTTTTTATTGCTCACTTCTAAGTACCAAACGTTAATGTCCATTTTACACAAGTTTTTTTTTTTTTTTTTTTTTTTTTTTTTTATCAGAGCAATGACACTAATAATTCAGAACAGAAAAAAATTCAGAGAAAAACAACTCACAATGACAGGTAATGAATTTGAAGATTTATTTTGGCAGAAGCAGTTCCGCACACGACCCATAACGCGTACATATTTTGTTGGTTTCCGGACACAATTAACGAGAAAGCAGGGATACACAGTGGATACAGCCGAAGGTTCAAACTGCATAATTATCCCCTTCTCGTTATTGGTTAAATTCTAGGAGAATAATTAAAATAATTAATTACGCATTCTCTGAAAGGTGAACCCAATAAATACATCAACAGATTGCGTCCCAAACGGCTTGCCAGCAAACACTGAAATACTAGTTCTGCGAAAATGATATAACAATACTTAAATTAACCGATGCATATTTCTAGCGTTGCCATTATTGTGAGCAAATTTTCGATGAGAAAATCAATCTTTCTCTTGAATTCTGATACTAGAAAATTGCAGTGTTCATGATATTTGGTTTAATTATAACTGTAACATTATTCAGAAAATATAAAAATTTTAAATCATCTTCAGCATTTAAATCATTTTAAGGTTTTATCTAGACAGATTTATTATAATAGGCATTTATTTATGCGCAATTCAAACGGTGAGCTGTAAGCTGTGACGACTACAAATATTCAAAATCGAAAACATAATTTGATTCAGAAAATAGCGCTACTGCAGATTTCGAAAATAAAATATATAACTAGTTTTAAGTTCAGCACCATTAGTCACTCATTTCAGTTCAAGATTAATCTTGTATAAACTTAAATATTTTCTTAAATGATTTAAAAATAAAAATACCCTTATTTGTGTTTGTTATCTCAATACAAAATCACACGTTCAAAACAAAACATCTATTACCAAAGTTTATTTTCATTGCTTTTATTTTTTTTCCTCAATGTAAATAATGACATTACACTAGAATATGGATTACTTTTTTAAAAAATGGTAAGATGTATTTCAAAACATTTTATCCTCAGAATTAAGCTAAATATAATCTTTAAATACAAGGGTCAGCAATTTCGATATTGGACCAACGAAAAAGACTGTAATCGAAATTCTTTCAGGAAAGGAAAAAGCTCTCAAGCGCAACCTTATCGACAACACATTTTGGATCCGATGGAATCTGCTTTCGAAATAAGATTTATGACAAGAAATACTCATGGTAATTTACTTGCTGTAAAAGTAAACGAATTCGAAGTGCTCTTTTTAATCTAAAAAAGGCATTACTTTATTTAGTTAGTTAATATTTTCTGCAATGTATTAAGAAACAAGATATATACCACAAAGTTAAGAAAGAAAAATCTCCATTGGAATTTATGTATAAGAAGTTTATTGGATATTCATATAAATGTCCAATAAAATTTGAAAATAAATTAAATAAAAATTCAATATTTGTTAGCAGAAACGTGGATTAAATTGTTTTCCATTATGACACTTTTCTCAAAGATATAATTTTTTTAATTGTTAAAACGAATTATTAACATTAAATTTAATTACTTAATTTAATTTTAATAAGAATTATTAACTTAAACATCAGGAGAGGAAACATTAAGGAAGCGAAACATATCTATAAAAAATACATAACAGAACATACCTAATAAAATTTTATGCCTAAATAATAAATCCAAAATAGTAAATTTTTTCCTTCTATACTTTTACATATACTAAGAAATTCAATGAAAGAATTCCTTCGTCACAGAAAAACTAATTATCAATCATTCATTATCAAGGGAAAAAATATGATCATATTTAAAAATTTCCACTGAAATTAAAAAAAAATGACAATTTAAATAGAAAAAGTTACAATTTTAAGATTTGTTCTTTGAAAACAAAGAATTCGAAGAATGATAGAATCTGTAATCTTAGAAAAATGTTTCTTATTAGCTTCTCAATTAAGCCAAGTCCCTATTAGAATTTGAGAATGCGTTGCAAATTCTTCCACGAAGGAAAACTTTAATTTTCTGAAAAACACATTCATATTTACAGTTGACCTAAATTCATGTAAAATATTTTTTAACATTCTTTTTCTCAACAAAAAAATTTACCCTCAATACTAAATTTCGTCTACATTTAAAATTATATACCATTTTCTTAATTTTATACAACGCAGCAGTTGAAAAAGCATAATTATTACAATGTAGTTGTGTTAAAATATTTATTTTAACACAATAATACGGTATTTCATTTGTATGCAGAGTATTTCCTTTATATTCGTTCCGTATGTTACATTTTTTATAGTATAGAAGAATTGAAATATAGAATTTATTTTAAATAACCCATCAAGAACAGAAATGACTACGCAATCATTAATGCAAAGAACGTGACGTAATAGAAAATGTTTCTACAGGTACCTCAATGACCAGAAATAGAATACCTAGAGCTAAGAGGAACAATTCCTACTTTCATATAAAAGAAAGCCATTAAGTAGAAATATAAATAATGATTCACAAGAAAAGTAGATAGTTTTGAGAGGTCTCGAACTGAAAAAGAAAATATTCCACGCCAGCGATTGTCACATCCAATCAGTAGAAGCCACGTAGAGCAATAGATCTCGATGGCTATAACGTATTGGATCGCTCACCAGCACGGACGTTCTTCTTTCTTTCGTTTCCCTTATTCCATCACATACATTCGACGAGAAATCGAATATCGTTTTCCCCATTCCCTACGCCGTTCGAAAAAGGGAAGAAACGTCTTTTCCCAAAAGAATGTCGAATCCCTGAAAAGTCATCTGTCACGGAGACAAATTCCAGAATGTCACCGGCTGAGTGCCCTACTCTCTCTCTCTCTTACCTGGTTTAGAGAATATCCGTATCGATTTTGGGATTACGATGCTATTCAGTCCGCGATATAATAATTACTGAATCGATAGACTGTAGTCCATAGGAAAGAAGTTCTTTTTCCAAAGTGATTGATGCACTCAGCAGAGGAAGCGTACGTGATGTGGTGTATAAATTTCCTCCCCTTTACCAGAGGGTGGAGGTTTTAATTTTTAGGTGGAATTACAATACGAAACTATGAGTGCTAAACTCAACGCTTTCTACAACTATACTGAATTCCCCAACTTATTATTTATAAATCAATTACCAAAAGGTGACACGTCCTTCATCAAAATATAAATCCTTTCCAGGTAAAGTTTTTCATGAAGATTAAACAGCTATTCATCAAAGGTATTTCAAGGCAGGCAACAGGGAAAATATGATAATCCATCATCCTTTTCGGCATGCTTTAAAATGTCACATACATAATTATTTAAATTGTTATCTATTACCTAGTTTGGAAAAACACACTAAAGAACACTTTTTGCTTACATAAAAAAATTAAATTTTAAAAAGCATTACTCTAAAAAATGAAAAAACTTAAGAGAATGATATTTTTAATGACAATTTTTTTTATAATAAGTTCTGTAGTTATTAAAAAAAATTTCCGAATAATTTCAGAAGGAAAATGGTATAAGCACTGTAATTGGATAACAATAATACACTAAACCCATACTTATTTGTTGAAAATAAAGCAACAGAATTATCTGATACCATTTAATATAAACATGATTAAAAAAAAATTATTTTGTGGTGGACTAACGTGCTACTACCGGTCATTTGTAGAAACATCAAATATTGTAACAATGGAAATAACCTTTCGTTCAGTAGTAATGATCCAATTTATTTTGTTAGTGACTTTTCTTTCTCATATTTAAATCAATGCAATTTTATGGACTTTTAATAGTTTTCATATTGATAAAGAATTCATTATAATAATGTTAAGCCGTTATTTTCCGAGAATAGATTCGCATACTATGATTAAAATATAAATCAATGGGGATAATTTTGATTTTTCATCTTTTTACGAAAAACTATGAATGTATGAGGAATTGCGTTCCTTCGAAAATCATTCTTACTAGCGATCAAGCTATCTTTTAAAATTGCATCAAAAATATGATAGATTAATCGTTCCCCCCCCCCATAACTAATATCTATTAACGCATTGGAACCTTTATGTTTTTAGTACTTATAGATCGTTGCAACGTAACAAAAAAAATAACCAAAATAGGCGAATCACAATGGAACAGTAAATAAGCAAAAAAAAGTTTAATTCATCAGTATTAAACGTCTCTATTAAGGGTATTTCCACTCTTATTTACCAAATAGATTACTTTTAATAACTATAAAAAAGATTCTAAATAAAACATGTATGGATTTCGTTAACTGTGCAAGACATAGAAAAATGAGCCGTATAATTTTCTTCAAACATTTCATATCAATTGCCTGAATACGAATATACGATGCGAAAGCGTGCATGTGTGGGCCACTCTAATATATATAAACAAACAAAAGTAATAGTTTAGAATTAAAGCTATTATTTCATTCCGGTTAACGAAACGATATTGCTTTTAACGATATGTCATATCTTATTCAGCCAATAACAACGTCAAGTGTCAGAAATGTATATTGAAAATCAAAATCTTATTAGAGAAGAAGTGTACAAAGTATGTGACTTCAGTAATGCACTTCTTCCATTATATTGAAATTCCCAATATAGTGAAATCTTCTTCAATGGCCGATTTCACAAACTCAGGGTAACAACAGCTGCTATTTAAGTTGCTTTTAATATTTTATTATTTGATACTGCATAACTGATAGCCTGATAACTGAAAGAAATTGACCATTAGTTGATAGGTTTGATTCGTAGCTCAAAGTAATTTTTCCCCCACATGAAGGCTAATTAACCCTGGATTCACATTATAAAGTAGATTTCGAATCACTACAAACAGCCATGCCCAAAGTGGTCTTCGAACCCACGAATTGATAAATCAAAAGCAAGAACATAAACAGCAGCCAGTTTAACTGAAAAACCGCAGAATATATCATTTTGGGAGTATTTTTCATACCAGATGTTGAGGGCCACTTCGAATAGCCACTCGTGAATAGCCAGCTAGATCATGAGTTGCAAGTGTATTTTGTAAAACTATACTCTCGACAGACGGGCATAGAAAATAGAAAACATCCAAGTCTCGTTGTCCAAAAGCAGCTGGTATCGAATCATAATATATATAATCCAAAAAGCAAGATTTTACCACTTGACCATTAAGTTCGTTGAAAGTACAATACAAACACATCATTATTTGAGCGTAACGACTAACAATTAACGTAAGTACACTTAAACAATCGTTAATACTAACAGGAACTAATAAAACCAAATTTATATATCATTCAACACAAACATCACAGTGCTTACAACTTATAAAAAAAATTAGATAAACAGAAATCAGAAATAGTTTTACGAGTACAGACAAAATCTATATTCGCTGTGATTAATATGGTCAAAAATATAAATCTAACAAGCAGATATCATATTTGGCTAATATTATTTAACATTGTCATATATCGTTTAATAAATTTATTTTAAGAATGAATTTAAAACTACGCCTGTGTTTGTGCATACATAAAATTCGAAAACTTTTATTTTTTAATTGTTTACCATTTTATGTGAGGTACATTTTGCAACCGAAATTATAAAGTATTCGAAAGTCTATAGTTCGGATGAGTCTAAAATGCGAGAGAAAGTAAAATGTCAAAATTAAATGCAACAATTATCTATGTAAATGCAATAAAAAAATCATAACAACGATAACAAATTTAAAATCTTGGAAATAAGCTATTTTAAAAAGGAGAACTTCTTAAATTATACAATATTGATAAAACCTGCACAAAGACATGAATTTATCTGTATTCCTACAGCTGCCTCACGAGAAATAGTCATATATTCTTTTTATGCCACAAATTTAATAGCTTCTTTACATTACAATAGACAATAGCGATCTTAAAGTAAGAATCTAATTCAACTTAATAGAAAAAAATCAGCAAAAAATAGTATAAGGTATAATAAAAAATTTTTTTATTAACTTTATTATAAATGATCTAAAAAGCAAATTATATAAAATAATTTTTAGGCTTTATTTTAATAATATTCCTATTATATATAATTATAAGTACATATAACTCCCATCATGCATTTATTAAAAATAAAATGCACCCAGATTTATTCTAAAAACTTAACAATTCATTTAATATACTTTAAATAACATTTACTATTTAAAGATTAAACTTTTCTTAATCCATTTTAACTTCGTCAAAAAAATCTTACATACATTCGGAAATTTATCGTTTGGGAAAAATCAGCAAATATTTATTGGTGGCAACAACTACTGTATTTGCCAAAGTGCAAACATTAAAATGATGCGATTTTATAGTTACAAAGCACTAACACGCAGGAGTAATTAAACTCTACGTTAGAGTTTAATTACACGTTAGCGCTTTGTTTGGCAATAGATTTTATTTGCATTTAAGTGAAAGAGAAAGAATTAATTTAGCAGAGTAATAAAAATGGAACAAATAATAGAGATTCAATTAATTTTTTCAGAAATAAAGAAATAATTTTTTAAATGAAAATGATAATAGTGAAAGAGAAATTTTTACCCCTTACAAGGAAATGTCATTGAACACATAACCAGAAAAAATTATGCTTGAGATATTCCTGAGTTGATTAGGAAAATTTATACATTTCTTACCTGAAAAAAGAAAAAGAACATTTTAGGAAAATCACAAAGTTTATTGTTATAAAACAAAATTTTGTTTCTTTAGCATGTATAAATTTGAGATGTTATATTACAAACAGATAAAGATAATAATCTATTGTTTTTTTATATTAGATTTTTTACCTTATTGCCACAAAGACAGATGTAAAGATTCAATAGTTAAGAATTGGTAATAAGGAAAATTAATAGTATTCGCTTCCTTGGAAACAGTTTATGTTTTTACAACACACAAAATACATAATTTTCATAGATTGAAAGCATCAATTTCTAAGATTATTTTCCGAACTCTTAAGTTGTAACAACAAAAATATAAATCCAAGCTAATTTTAGATTAATGCATGATGCATCATAGAGTTACTAATGTAAGACAACAATAAATCACACAATTGCACTAGCAGTATTTTCTAAAATGCATCGCCCACGTCCTCGCTTTTACTAACGATGTTAAGTATTCTTTGACAATTTCACAGCCTTGAAAATTAGAAAGACAATTTATGGCATGTTACCAAGAGTCTTGCAATAAGCAAGAATGAGAAAACATTGACTTTTCTGACAAAATTAAGTCCCATAGATTATGATTTTTAGATTGTAAATTGTATGACTGCGAATCTAATTGGAATACTCAAGCAAATTTCACTAGTTCCATAAAATATTGACGCAAGTAATCACTAGTTCCACTTTAAGTAGTTCAGTTTAATCTCGTTAGACAGTTGGTAAAAATTTACTGTACGGTCGCTCTTGGCGACTTTTTCAAGAAATTAATGAACATCTCGCCAACTTCGCCAATCTGGACAAGCAAGGTCTGATAATAAACAGAATATTCCATTTTTCATTGGTCGGAACCCCTCATCTGTGATTGGTCAAAATCGGTTTGGTTGCCAGAAAATGTTATTTATCGCCAACTTTGGAAAATCGCGCCAAGAGCGACCGTACAATAAATCTGAGTCAGACAGTTTTGAACGAATGAGAAACCATTATAATAGAGAGGATCTAAGTATATTAAATATTCGTCAGTCAAATGAAATTATGTGATCAATCATGTCTTGGTCGAGTTTGGACGTCCATATTCGTTCTACATCGCCCGTTTTTGATGTCAAGTATTTTGGATGTTATCTATTTTTTAATCAAGCTCTACTCGCAGTTGGGGATTGCGAGAAAAGGTTTTGAAACGAAATGACCACATTTTATTTTTTTTTCGACATTATCAGAAATCACCTCAATAAGGAGTTAGTTCATTCATCGAATATCACAACCTTCAGCTACTAAAATATCCATAACATGAAGATGAGTTTAGAAATACTAATCAATATATTTAACTGTGATTAAAAATTAAGAATTGTCAGTTTGATCATGGTGGTTTGGGTCTTGTGGCGCTAAGTCCAAAAAAAAATAAATAAATAAGTTATGCTACGTTTGGTTATGGTACGATGAAATCGTCTTATCAATAGGTAGAGTAAGAGATTCTTCAAAACACAATGCATGAATAATTTTAGGCAATGCAGACTAGTTATGTAACGGTACGGCATTATTGACGAAAATGGTCTTCAAGACCCAAAAATCAAAGTTTACGAATCGCAATATCCAATATGTTAGTGGAGTCTTTACTCCCGCTAAACTCGTTCCTTCCCTCATCGTAACCTCCTACTACTACTACTAGCTAACGCCCACCTTTAGCTGTTCAGCCATGAGGTGGCGCGCTGACCAGAAGAGACGACCCTTCTTAAGTTACATTGTAACCAAGATTGTGAAAACTTCATTTCATACTGTTTGGCTACTGTATGAAATTACTGAGCATTTGGGGTTATAGAATTGACCTACCCATTAACCATTTAAAAGTTAATTTGTTTTAAAACGTAGTTCACAGACTTACATTAAAAAACGATATAGTATATGAAAAGGTTATATCAAAAGAGAAATTTTCCATAAATTTCAACTTCAAAAAATAAAGAAAAAATACTACTACACGCTAATGATATATAATGGCTATGAGTAAAACTTGTTACAGCAATTTAAGAGTTATTGAAAGTTACAGCAATTTAAGAGTTAAGAGAGTATTGTTCTAATATATTGTCTAATCTGAAGGTACGTAATATCATATAAATAACAGTATGCAACATAAAATTCAATATAAAAATACCGAAGGCAACTTCAATCCAACAAAGCAAGGATCACTATATCGAAAAAAATATCCCGACTCAAAGTAAAGAAAAATATTTTCAAATGAAAAATATCCATTTTTGTGAAACAAACACAGATAGCAAAAAGCAGTATTCGAAATTGAAACTTTAAAAAAGGTTACAGGTCGTGTGTCAGAGTTTCCAATATATTTTAAATGCCATGAACACAATAAAAGAGTGCAGAAGCCGCTCGGCTGACACTTTGTTTTGATGTATCCGTTATTTATAAAGCGATCGATCAGAAGAGAGGCATTCATCACAAAGCTTCTTCCCGTTGCCAATTTTATTTCCGAAACTCTTACTCTCTAAGACAGTTATTTTTTTTTATGACAAAATTTATTGTTTTCGCTTCCGCGGACTTTCTTCATAAGTCCCCGAATTTATTTGGATGACTGTTTCCAAGCCAAATATATTCATTTTTGTCATTAATGGATATAAAAATCGTCTGTTTCTCTGTGACTCAGTGCTGTTCTGAGATAAGTCAGTTGTTGGTCAGACGATATTTTTAAAGATAGATGAACAGCCACGACTAAATTGTGT
>JAPDSC010121186.1:0-24309 GCA_026290005.1 Latrodectus geometricus | reverse complement strand
ATATATAACAGTGCAAGCGAACTCCAGAATATAAATAAGGTTAACGTGTTTGAAATATTCGTCTCTATAAAAATTTCGACTGGCTTAGCCTGCTTTCCGAGGTACCTGGATCAGATAGAGGCTCATCCTCTTCTGTAGATTTTGAGAGAAGTTGGTGACAGTTGTTAAGAACTGTCATATGATTGGTTGAAAAATTTACTGGAATGAAAGTTAGAAAATTTACTGGAAGGAGTTATGCTAGGTTTGTGAACAGAGTGAAAATTTCACTATTAAGAATATGAAATGTAGATTAAAAATTAAACATTTAACTATTTTAGTACATATTGAAATAATTAATTATTAAAAAAATAATGGGGGTGAATTAAAAATTTATTTATGAATATACTGAAAGTAAGATTGGTTGGGTTTTGTGGCGCAAAGTCCAAAAAGGACAAGCTGCGCTGATTGAAAGTAAGAGAGAAACTTAAAAAGCTTATCGATAGGAGACTGAATCTTCTGTAGTTCCATAAGGAGTTCCCTATTGGAAATGCCATTAAATATTTGTTTCATTTCCATAATTAGAGTTAAAATATCAGCAAATTTTCTAGCTAAGGGTGGATTAACAGCAGCAGAAAAATTTTCAGAAGATTGTGTGGAATGGGGCGAGGTTAGCTGCTCTTGCATACAAGACTCCATTCCTTATGGAGCTATCTTTAACATTTTTCTATATTCCTTAGGTATGATTTTAGCCTCTGACTTATTTAGTGAATCCAATATATCTCACATAATTTGCAGGGTGAATGCCTGAACAATTTTAACAGTTAGGTTGTGTCATCTTTTCCTGTGGGCAGTCTCGGATACTAAGAGGTCCAGTGCCAAATGACACAGTACTCGCCAATATCAGTATAAGCACCGTAATTTTGAACCATTTTCAGGTATGTGTGAGAGCTACTCCACATCCACACCACATTCAGGAAGAACATTAATTCGGTTCTATTTGTTTACAAAGACAATTCATTTAGTTTAGCATGTTCCTCTATGGTCACTTTAAACACACAAGGAATAAGTAGATCTGGCTCTACAGTTTAAAGTGGTTTCCAAACCACTATGAATTACACAAGTCCAAGGTGGAAATCATATCCACAGATTATTAAAAAGGCCAGAAGGCTAAAGGTTCAACAGACAACTGGATAGAATACTAACAAGAATGTTTTGCTTACAGTAATAAGATACGGGTAAAACATTATTTATAATTTAATTTTGTTATATATATTTGCGTGGCGTAGAAGAAACAATTACACTTTTAAAAGGATTTCCTAGCTACAAGAAGTATGTAGTTGCTATGCTTAAAAAAAATTTATTCCGAAGTTTTAATACAAAATGAATTGCTGAGTAACAGGTTCACTTACAAGTAACTGTTTCGACTTGCCAGTGCCACATGAAAAAAAGACTCAGATTCATAGCAACAGGTTTCCTCTTTGCTCTAAATGCGGGGAAGAACGGGTATCCCCTCAGCACAGATTGAACTGGACTGAGAAGATATTTATAACTGTCCCCTTCTTGTATCAGATTTCCTTACTGTCAACGATTTCATTGATCTGGTCTAACGGAGTAAGACTATATGGGAGATTACAATTATTTTTTTTTTTTCCAACTAAAAGTCTCGTCGTATTATTTAAGTGAGTGTCGTATTATACAGTTATAATGTGAGAGTAGAATAATCAATTACTTCCAATCAAATTCTATTTTATCCTATTATTATTCAATACATATCTGACTGTTCCATGTAACGCGTTACTTTCTAGATAACAAGTAAAAATAACCGTTACTTTCACAAAGAATTGAAAAGAAGATGGGAAGATGTTACCATTTCATATGTAATCGAAATCTTCACATTGTTTACATACCTTCTATTTACTCTCGGGAATGTTATCTGAGGGAGATTACAGCTAACTTACAAATGATGCCTTATCAGACCCCCACTCAGAAGTGAGATGAAAACATGAAGATTCGGCTTTTTTTATTTTTCGTAAATACTGATAACAGGAGGTGCAGAGACCAAGCCTCGTACTTATACCAATACTGATAGCGTCTATCAATCTCCATTTTTATCAAGGATGTCTCTCGAGAAAGCCTCTCTGCCATCATCTATTCTTAAAACTTCCGTTCTTCGCGGGGAAATTTAAGAAAACAAAAAAACACTTTTGTTTCCATGGAATAAAGAAATCGGTATTCCTTGCAAAATCGTTCAAGTGATTCGTCATTTTCTTTCCAATCGATATAAATATCGCTTTTGTTTCGATAGTTCCAGGAAGTACTTCTTGACTGCTTCTTGTTTAGGAAACTGTGTGAGGGAAGATTATTCGAAAAGATAGTTTTGCAATTAAATATTTTTTGTTTAGTTAGTTTTAGTTATTTTATCAATACAAAATAAAGGTAAATATGTACTTAACCAATTTTTTTATCCACCAAAATAAAAATAAGTTTTTTTCCCAATTTTAATAAATAAATTTATTATTTTTCATTTTTGTGTGAATTAACTTCTAATTTTCAGTATCACCGATTACAATTAATAATATGAAGAAACATATTTTAAACATCTTTCTTGGAAGCATTACGATAAATAAGTGGTGTGACAGAATATTTACTGTTTTATAAATTTAAATTCATTATTACTATTTAGAAAATTGTGGTTTCGATGTAAAAATTAATTCAAGATACATTTGATTAAAACATACGAAAATATAAAAAAAATTGGCAAATTTTTCAAAAATAAATTTAAAAGCAAAATATAATTCTAATTATTTCTAAACTGTTTGAGAATAAATTTTTAATTATTTTTTTTAATTTTTGTCAACAATACATTAATATTTTATCGAAATAAAACATTTAGGTTTACAAAAACATTCAAAATCACTGACTTTAATTTAGCTTTAAGCACTTAAACAATTCATCAAAATAAAAACATTCGCACCTAAACGTGAAAAAGTTGAAGTTGATATTATGTTACACAATATCACAACTTACACTTCATATGTTTTACCTACATCAGCATATTTTAAAACATTTACATTTTGAATATTGTATATCAATATGGCGTCAACTAACAAAAGAAAACTAACCAAAATATTTGAATGTGTGATTTCACGAGTTGTGAATGTTTATTTTTAAAGGGATTATATTATTCTGCATCAAATATATATCTTCAAATATAAATTAATGAAGTATTTTAAATTAATATATTCCAAAATGTTAATCATAACAACACTTTCTGATAATAAAATCAAAACATTATCTTGATTCTTCATGAATTATATTTACGTTGTAATTTTTTTATAAAAGGGAATGGGGAACACCAAACACGTGCTATTCAAAGTTTCCAATTTTAATTTTTAGATATATCCCCGGAAATTGGCAATGTACCAAATCAACTGGTTCGAGCAGCGTGTAAATAGACAGCTCAAGACATCAAAACAAGTTTTTGCCTACCGCGATTTACACCAAAATAAATAATCTACAACTACTATGAATTTAATTAATATCCACCCCAGGGCACTAAATCGAGTGAAAGCCTTCCCTCAAAACTCCTTAGATTAAAATCCTTCTTCATTAGAAGGCGAGATACAAGTGTATCAGTTTATTAATACCTCCTACGTTAGCTGTAAGTGCCTCGGCGGAAAATGGGCGTGGGTAAAGAAGAAAAAGGAAAGAAAAACCCCAAACACAATCACGGCCTTGTTTGCCCCAGGAGTGAGCAACTCTTTACTTAATGTAAGAGAGCGTTAACCTTATGACCAAGTCCACCCTGCTCACAGCAGAGCACATGTTCAAGTCTATGTTACGATTTATCGCCTCCATTATAATCAACATTACGCGTTGACGCGTCATAAATCCAATGCGATATGCACGACGTGCATTAAGCTTCTTTTTTCTTTTTAAATTTCTTTTTTTTTTTTTAACTGTTAGCCATCACAACTAAGAGAAAATTTAAATTAACTTGTGATAAAGAAACTAAATACGTGAAAAGTAGAGTAATATAATTTATATAACGACACTAAAAACATTTTACTTCATTTCTTATCACATATTTTTTGAGTACATATGATATCAAGTTTTAGTACTTATTTAAATATAATAGCAAGTTTAGTACTTATTTTTACAAAGTCCATAAATTTAAAAAAAAAAAAAAAAAGTTCAATCTATTAGCTTTTTTTTTATTATCTTAGTGGAACGAGACAATTCAAGACCTAACAAAAAAAAGTGATATTTAATAAATTAAGAGGCATAATTTCGGCAGGAGGGGGAGGATATGTCGTCAAAAATTAAAGCGCTTGATGATAGTATAACACTTAGATTGTTTGCTTACTAACAAACCTGCGGTTAATACACGTAATATAATACAACTTACGTTTTAAATTTAATTCATTGTTTATAAATATAAAAATAAAATTTGTTTTGAAAAAGAAAGTGGAAAATTCTTGAAATGCAGCTAAGCAGCAGATATATCCGGTTACAGTTAATGTACAAAATAAGTGTTGATGAGAAAAATGGATTCTGTTGAAGAGTACATAATGTTCAACACTCATATTGTGAAACCATACTTTATTTTAAAAACGATGCTAAGAATAATAGCTTGAAATGACGTATTGGTTACAGTTAATTATTCTTAAGCTACAGATAAATCAATGAAGTTACTAATCCTAAAACACTTTCGCATTCGATTAAAAAAAAAAAAAAAAAGAAAGAAAGAAAGAAAAAAAGAAAGAAAGAAAGAAAGGAAAAAAAAAAAAAAGATGTATTTACAAGCTTGATTTTAAGACTTAATAAGCTTACTTTTATGATAAGACTGAATTCAATAATAACAAGGTAGAAATTTTCTATATTGAATACAACTGGTAGCAACATTCTTAAGAAATATCCAAATAAGTAGAGAACATCAAATATAAAATTAGCAATTAAAAAAGGCGTAAAATTTGAATGTGTGATTATGTTAATAAACTGAACTATTTCCAGAGACAAGATGTGATAAATTAATTTCTAAACTAGGCAGTAATTAGCAAGAACGAGTAATTGAAGTATCTATGAAAATATTGTTTTTTAAAACACACAATAAGTAAGCAATTCATGTCAAAAAAAATACACCAAATTAGATAAAGCGCTATATTGTGTATCATTCAAATAGCAACAAAGAATATGTTGATTAGCTGATAACTTCACTGATAAGGTAAATCTAGAAGGATTTGTAATTGTTCCTCTTTCCCTAAAAAAATCCTTGAAAAAATAATATAAGCTGCATCTAGAAATAAAAAATCTCAGTCACTAAGTCTTAAATAAGGGAGAGAAAAAAAGGAGTAAAAAAAGGGCCAAGGGAGAAACAGTAAAGTATTCTTCAAACGTCAAATCCCCTTACACAAAACAGTTAAGAATTCAAGGTAAAAAAAATCTTAACATAAACAAGCGAAAGAAACGAAGCGGCTAATCTTCGTTGCCAGAATTGCAAAGAAAATTCGCTACATTTACTTCCCAAAAAATGGAATATAAAAAAAAAAAAAATTAGACAAAAGAAAAAAAAAAGAAGAAGGAAAAGCTATAAAACTAGAAAAGATAAAGATGCAAAAGTTCGTTATGAAGTAAAATCCTAAATTGAAATTATTGCGTGGAAGAAAGTTAAGGAAAACTAAATGAAAGGAATAAAAATTCAGACCTTCATAATAAATTCCGTCAGACGATTTAGAAATTTCAGACGACAGTATCATTAAAATAATGTTTCCGTTCTTATGATATCAACGATTAACACTTTTTTTTTATAATGCAAACGATATATTTTAGATCACGTGAAGCGTTAAGACTCGTCTGCTCCGATTTTTCCCACTCAAGTGTCACATGAGTTCGAAAGCGTTAATTAACTGAAAATTCTCCAATGCAACAGAATTATCTTTAATAATGATCGCAAGACACTGACAGCAATTACGCACTAAAGAGAGCTTTAGTTTCTATTTTTAGACACTTTCATGTATTTAAAATGAAATTATAGCTTGATTTCGCAAGAATTCATTTTAAATTACACAGTTTCTGTAAAATTGTTGTTTGTGTCAACATTCCAATATTCTGAGAATTTAATTTTAAATAACTTGTCATATTCTCAAATCCGTAAAGGCTACATTATTTCAAATTGTAAAAAAAAAAAAATAACAATAAATTTAAGAAACAACATAGTTTATGCAAGTTACATTTTATTATTATTTGGTTAACTTTTATGATTTGCTTAATTATAATATTTTTCCAATATTTGAAAAATTAATCGAATGTATAATCGATAATGACACTGAGAACTAATCATACATTACGTCTCGATGTGATACTAATTCTTAAAAAACATAAACACCGAGATAACGAATGCTATTGAAGAAAGAAATAACCTAGTCATATTCCACTTCTGGTTAGACTATACTTTAGGGTGCCCCTTTGATTCTTGCCAAGTTGTGATCGAGATTCATCGCCAAGCTGGGCAAAACCGAATCTTGTTCTGATTGGTTTAGATCCAGTCGAAGCTCTAATTGGATTATTGTTTTAATGAACGTTGCGTTATTTTTTAATGTTCAACTATATCTGTTAGCACTGTAATCGGCCCAAACAGGAATGGCGCTAATAAAAAATAGCGAAGTTCGCCAAAGGGCACCTTAAAGTACAGTTTAACCACCCCCTTCCTTATAAATGAAAAAATTGTAAAAAAAAAAAAAAAAAAAAAACATGTGGTCCAAGTATTTTTTAAAGGAACACTTTTGTGTGTGTGATAAGGCCATTAAACAAATCTGAAAACTTTTTTTAGGTGCGCATTTGATTTAATGAGTATTTTGACGAAATGAGCATTTGTTTCATTTTATGGGCATTTTGTCAATTCGTATTCCAAGTAAAATAAGTAATTTCTTTAAAATGTTAAGCTAATTTTATGTGAAATAATTTTCCGTGGGGAATTTTGGTAGTTTTGGCTAACAATGAGGTAGAGCGATGCCAAATTAAATATAACTGAGGAAAAGTTTATTTTTTTCTTGAAAATAAAAATGTGACTGCCTTTATCGAGATTACTCGGAATTACAAGGTTTATTTAAATTAATTAATTACTTATTTCCACAAACAAATTATATTTGGAAATTATTTTTAGTTCAATAACTACATCTTACTACTTTTGATACTTTAATTAAATTTATTCAAAACTTAACACTTTTTTCATTAATAAACTAATTAGATCATTGTTATAATTTTTAAATAATTAGGTATAAAATATTCGTGGTAGGCTTCTCATAGTTCGAAAAAATTTTAATTTTGTCTTTACTTTTAAAATTTAATTAAAAAAAAAGAAAAGAAAAGAAAAAAAAAAAATTACATCGAAATTAGAATTATCAGTGTCAAATTGTTTTTTTAAAATGAATTTACTTTAAAAATCTATAGTAGAAACATTGATCAACACATTTTTATTGAATGCAACTACTTGTCTAATATTGAAAAATATCCATTAATATACAATAAAAATAATTCGTTATGTAGCCAAAAACAGCGATAAATATTACAAAATACTTTTAACTATTTAAAAACTACGAAACCCGCAAAATCGAAAAATAATTTTTAATACATATCAATATGGAAAAAATGTTCTTTTAATTTTTACAAATCATTTGCAATAAGTACCTATTAAGAACTTTGCCAGAATTTATAGTTCATTAAAGTTTAGTAGAAAGGATACTAAAAAGAGAAGGTGATTCAAAGAAAATAACTGGTGGGTTTGAGTTAATTTTAACGTATTCAATATTTTACAGATTACTTGAATTCTAATAAATACATATGAAAAGTTTAAAACTGAATGAACAAAATTCATGATTTCCATTAAATTATATGCAATGAAAAATTAATGAATGAGTAAGAAAGGAAGATACTGGAATAAGCATCAAATTATACAAACCAAAATCGCGAAATCTACTATTTAATGTCTAGATAATCTTGGTGCATTAACTCAAGTTATCAGTATCTTTTAAACTTTGATTTAATTTTATTATCACAATTTATATTTGACTTAGCAAACACGAAATTAGCTAATATTTAGAAACATTAAACTTCACGGTCACTTTCAACAAACAAGATCTAGGTTTAATAGAAATCTCCGCTCATTTGAGCGGAGTTAGCTGCTTAAAATTTATTCCAGACAACTACTAAGTTACGCAGGAATCTAATCAATAAACTAATGAACTTAAAGCCATAGCATTAACCTTTCAGGTAAATCAGCATAAAATAAAGGTTTCAGACAGAAGGCAATAAAAGCAGCAAAGAAACAATTTTTAGGTCAACCAGAACTTTAATAAAAACTAAACCAAAAAGCTTAAGCTACTATAAATAAATAAAGTTTGCCTCTCGTATTGCATCAGTGTAAACCCTAAAAAAAGTTGCAATACACCTGCAACGCTAAGGATTGAACATAGAACTTTTTTTAAAAATTAAATTCGAAAAAGATTCGTGTCATAAATTATATATGTAGGTAAATATTAATAGAAATAATATTGTTCTAAACTAACTGTTAGTTATCACTGTCATCGTAATTCACCAAATTGTAGTTATGTAGGCCACACTATGTGGAGTACAATTTTAATTCTCAGTCCTTAAATTTGAAATAAAAGACCAACTCTTGCTTTATTCCGATCGCCTTAAAGTTTCTTACAATTAAAGCATTACCATGAATCAAATCATGAGAAATGTTTAGATACATGTCACTGGAAAGATCAAAATCCATTTACCAAGAGTCAAAATTCACTCTCCTCATAGTGGACAAAAAACATTTTGACAAGTGTCGACAAGCATATCAAGAGGATTATTACTCAGTAAAGGATGCTGAACAATTACCAACCCACGCTTTAAATCAACAAGTCTCACGAAAACGACAAGACCAAGAGCTGGAAAAGCAGCGAGGGACAGAAAAAAAATATAGCCGAGAGAACAGCACATTAACCCTATTACTACGAAAGAAAGATAACAACAAACAGTTGGCTTCAGTCCACAAAGACAGCTCGTAAAAGAGAAAGGGCTGAGGGAAGATATATAAAAATTGCAAGGGGCTTGGGCGCCCTAAAAATGTCCGCTGTCTTCTACTCAGTGATCTAATATTAAGCCTCTTTCTTGGCAGGTCTCCCTATAAATTCCAGCCATTCCTGGTTTTTTATTCTGTGGAGGTCCTGCGATATTGACTGTGAGAGATAAAAGAAATGTTCCTGCGCCAAGCAATGCTCATTTTCTTTCCTGTATTCCAGTATCGCCTTCACCCTGGAGCTTCAAAAGCGCCAAATGAAAAAAAGAAATAAAACAAGATAAAAAGCAAATGAATGCTCCCACTTCAGAAATCTCTGGAGAGAAAATTGTAAGAATGACGCCATAAAAAGGCTCAGGTGTTGCTGTGTGAAGGGAAATGGTTTTTCACACTTTATAACTTTAAAATAAGAGGCTATCGCAAACAAAACAAAAAAAAATATGCCCAAGAATTCTTAATTGTTTTGATTCCATGGTTACAAGTTTCACAAACTTCATAAATGTTCCTTATTTTATTATATAACGCCACGAAAAAAGAAAAAAAGGTAATATATCTCAACATTTTTTAAACCACTTCGTATATTATTTTCTAAGCTAATTAAGTATACTTTGATATGTTTAATTGCTTTAAACACTATTTTTTCTAACAAATACTTTTTATATCCCCAAATTTATATAATTATATAGCGATAATTCAGTTCAATAATTACTCCGAAAACATTCCAGAATTATTGGAAATCTATCTG
The DNA here is from genome assembly GCA_026290005.1 of Latrodectus geometricus. Lineage (NCBI taxonomy): Eukaryota > Metazoa > Arthropoda > Arachnida > Araneae > Theridiidae > Latrodectus > Latrodectus geometricus. The sequence continues at coordinate 14,515 of JAPDSC010121186.1, read as the reverse complement.
TAAGCAACAAGTGAAATTGAATAATAAAGCAACATTTGAAAATGTATCGCCCACCACATACAATTCTTTACAACAGCATTCTTTATCATAAAAAGTCATCATTAAAATAACAAAAAACTAATCCAAACATATCGATACAATTTATCATTATCTTCGATAAGAAATAGAAAAATAACTCAAAGTTCTAACATCGAATAGATAAGTCTAATGGGAATTCCGGAATGCAACATGCTTGTTAAATTTAATGGAGTTACTTTTGGTGAATAAAAATTACCTATCTATTACTCATTTTAAAAATATTGAAATAGATATAAAGTTCAGTTAATATTATATTGTAAAGAAAAATATTCGCTTTAAACAATCGCGTGAATGAAAACTCAATTTAAAAATTTGATAAAATATAAGAATACCACAATATATATATTTTACAATGCCTCAGCTAGATAAAACAAACCACTTTAAATGAAATCGATAGGATTGTTTATTCCTTAGTGTTTGGATTGATAGGATTATTCAATTCTTGGTGTCTGTATTGATAGGATGGCTTATTCCTTGGTACATATTTTAAATACGAAGACTGATTCGACCGGGAAACTACGATTTATAGTGAATTCTAAATTACTAAAATCCCCATTCAAGGTATGACTAAAATTCATGAACTATTTTAACATAAACTAAGGAAGCTGACTAAGCTCAAATAAAATTGTCTAGGCTAAAATGAAATATATTTTTCAATGTAATTCATTAATAAGATATTAATCGAATTCTTATACAATGATGATTCTTATATAAGGATGTCAAAATAATCTTATTCAGAATGACATTGAATTCGGCATCCTGCTTTATTTACAAAGGTGATTGATTACCTTGTTTGTTGAACGCTCAACTTTTTTGAGGGCTTATTAGACCGGCTTAAAGTGGATTCCGAACCACTGCGAACATCCAAATTCAAGGTAGGATTGGGAACCACAAACTATTGAGCCGAAATCCAGAGCGCTAACCAATTCAACTGCAAGCTCGCCAAAGGTGAAAAACTAAGCGAATTAAAAAAAAAATAATCAAATTATTCCTAAGAGTAAGGATTTTTTAAAACTGATGCAGGAAAGAATGTTTCATAGTTTTTAATAAAATAAAAATATACTTAAAAACAAGAGATTCAGGGGGGGGGGACTCAAATGTTTACGTGAACCTGTTGCAAAATAAACTGGATAACTGGATACTAAAGAAAACATCATAAGCTGCTTCTTTAAAAAAAATCAAATACGTAAATCGAATCAACTTTTATACACATTTGCTTTAGATAACACATTAAAACCACTGATAATAAGCTGTGAAATTAAATCTAACAGGACAAGACAATTATCTCAGAAAAGTTATCATATATTTGCAATGTATTCGTCAAACCCTAAACTATTAGATAATTCAAAAGATAAGATTAAAGTATATATCATTTGAGTTAGGAAAAAAGGAATATTTAAAAAAGCATAAAAGTTTTAAATGATTACTTTGTATTCTTTCGAATTAAATAATACAAAAACCGATAAGATAAATAATTATCAGTAAAAAAAAATCTAAATAACTTCATCGAAAATGTGATTAAAATGGAACAAAATGAAACAAAAGCTCATATATTAACAAATCACGATTTTCAAATGCCACGCAAAATAAAGTTTTACGATGCAAAGTTTCATGGCAGTAAAAAATTCTTTACTTCTTCTAAAATAAATAATCTTATTTTATGTATAGCAATAATTTAAAAATGTTAAATTTATATACGAAGCATTTCATGCATTTCAATACTTTTCTTTTGATAGTTGGTTTTTTATAACAAATACATGTTTACTATTAGAGAGAGACAGTACAGAACACCCAAATAAAAGCTACAATTCCATGATTTACAATCCCATAATAAAATGATCTGTCATTGAGAAATATTAAAAATGGAAGTGAAGTGAAATACATGGAAGTAATGTTGCCAGATTGCAATACCTCTATTGATATTTTGATGGACAACAATAAAATATCAATAAAGGTATCAAGGAAAAATTTTGCAATTTTTTTTTAATAACTTAATAAGTAATAACTAATGTGCAAGGGACAATTATAAAGAAATCAAAAGAATATTTATTGGAAAACTAGTGATAATTATTAAATATATAAATGTAAAATTATTCAAGTAATAAGGAATGTTGGCAAGAAATAGGGATAACCCATTTTAAATATACAATTACGAAATTTGAAAAAGACAAAATGTAAACTGAACTGAATAATTAAACTGAAGAGAGTTTAAACAATTCGATATATTTTGAATAGTGATAAGTAAAAAGTAATATGCATCATGTCTATGCAAACATGTATGCATATACAATTTATGAGAAAGTTGTTCATATACTAAAGGGAAATGGTAAAAATTCCCGTACAAATGTCAAGAAATTATTAAATTCATAAAGGGAAAACTATTTAATAAAGAGTATTTTTTATGAATGCAACACATTCTTAAAGCTACTTAACAGGAAGATAGCAATTTCTTACCAAAATATATCCAAGATATTTTTATGGGGGGGGGAACTAAAATCTTAACTCTATTCATTAAATAAAAGACCGAATGAAATATTTGATTGTTTCAGTAGCATCTCTTTTCTTCAATAGAAATGATTATGACAAAAAAATAATATATTATGTTTTCTCGTTTTAGAAACAATCATTTTATCAAAATTGTTTTATGGAGCAAACAGAACAATTTAGTTTTACCGCAAGTTTTAGAAATGAAAAATGTTACTAACAAATAAATAAAAAAAATTTTACTTTTGTATTTAGAGACGAAATATGATAAGTCAGAAGAAAACTTGTTAATTTAAGAATTTATAAAATTGTAACAATAACATAAAAAGGAATGATGATAAATGCTAAAGAAAAATAATAAGCTCGGTAACTAACAGAAAAATCTCAATTATCTACTTCAATGACGAAAAGGACATTTCACGTTATAAAAATTTGACAGATAAATTCGAAATTTTTATCAAAGTTGAAGAGTTAAGCAGTCTTTTGGGGTCTTATCATTACGGAATTAAATTCCGCTCGAATGGCTTCAAACCGAGAGATCTCCAATGAGATAACACTTGCTATAAACGCAAAATACTTTTCTGACATCATAAAAACTGACACAAAACCGCAAGTTTTCGGAAAATTCCTTCAATCCTATAATTCCACACATTACTATCTCTGCCATAGAATATCCATGGACGCGTACAAAACTTTTTTTTTATCCTTCTCACAAAAATGAAAAAAGAACCACGTCACTCAGAACAGTGACGTATCTGATAACAGTTATTTCAGTCTACTGAATATAATGAGTAGCAGAAGAAATATCTGTGATTCCGCTGCCGAAAAGCGACCCCAAGCTGCGAGAAAGATTTGTTCGGCCCGTAGTTAACAGATGAAAATGATCCGTATCGAATTACCCGTTCCAATGTAACTTGATTCATGCTTTCAGCGGGGCGCAAAGAGAAGAAAAAGAGCCCTGACAATAAATTGGATCATTCCCTCCCACCCTTTTGGGCGATTCGTAATTTTAGAGAGCATTCGTTTGTTCTACTTTAGCAGAAAAGAATAGGATTTTAAGAATCTCTCACAGTACGCTGGAACAAGTATCATTTGAAAGGCGAGACGAATAGATTTATCATAAAGGTACTTTGGGGAAAAAAAGATTTAACTCCGGGTCATTAATCATAACCATTGTTTTTGTTGACAAATGTGTGACTAAAAGAGCTGCCAGCAGGGGCGGCTTTATGACTGCAGAATATCCGCCTTTAGTTGCTCCACGAATAAGAACAATTCCGAAATTTTAGTTTTATGGAAGAAATTAAAAAAGAAATGAACTAAAAAGAAAATTATTTTAATTTTAATTAGTGTTGCTAAGCAATGGAATACATATTTATCATAATGCAGACACGAAGGCTATTTAATATTCTTTTAAATGGTAAATTTTTCGCAATAATTAATATCGTAAAAAAACGAATAAGTTATGTGAATTTTATTTTATTCTTATAAAATACTTATTCTCATAAAAATACTTATTCTCAAAAAAATAATTATAAATCAAAATTAGTTATCCATAAAAATTAGTAACAACTATAGTATTTATATGAAACGATAGTCATTTTATGGTTGCAAAAATAAAATTACTGTATCTCAAAGATTTTTGGTAGCAAAATTTATTTTTCTCAAGAACTAAACTTGGGTTACAAATCAGCGAATTCAGCTAACTATTATATAAAGAATATATATATATATATATATATATATATATATATATATATATATTTCTAATGGCGGGCATTCTTGAGCAAGTATAGTACATTAGCCTATTAGCCGCAACAAGGCCGGAAACTGCTACTCATTTTATCGTTACACAATGGGCACCTGTGAACCAAGTCACGGAGGTATGAGTAGCATCGCCCACGCCACGCCACCACAAACCCGTTTATAGGGCGGGCCACATTCATCCATCATCTGAGGAAAGGGCAAAAAACAGAGAGAGAAAGTACATCTATGCCCGAGCCGGTATTCGAACCCAGGTCCTCCCCATCCGTAATCAGTTACGCTAACTACTAGACAGGTTGGGCGGCAAGAAAATATTCAATATAAATTCTGTTCCATTTTAAGATTGAGAGCCTCATCAAAATGATCACATACAATAAAAATTTAGTGTTTACAATTTATTTAAAAAAATTCAATCTAAGTTTTAACTATTATAAGAATGTGTAAAAAAAATGGCACTCGATTATTTCCCATCTATTCTTTCAAAAGAGAACATATTATTAGAAACGTTCTCTTTTTCGGAACAAGTTCTTTCTTTTGTTAGAATTCACACAATCTTTCCGTTTTGTTATTACCAGCTTTACTGCTCGTAAGGAAATTTATTTTGTTCCATCTTTCTTTCAACGTGTTTTAGTATATAAAACTGTCTAACAAATCTTAGATCTCTCCAGAAAAGTCAAAGGAAACAAAGGTTGCTTCTTCATTGCCTTTCCCCTCATGTTTTTAATCTTGTTACCGATTACGTGACCAATACTATCTCTTCCATCAATGATCAATGTAGTTTAAAAACGTTAATTTTCAAAAACAATTTCACGTTGATATATGCTTTGCAAAATGAAATATCTTATAACTCTATTTAAATATAACTATTAACTCAAAACTAAGCAAAAAATAAATGAATAAAAATACCAAAGCAAACTTTAAACTCCCTTTTGTAAATAACTACAATATGACATCATATAGCTTATAAAAATTCGTCTTTTGTTTTATTTAAAGAGCAAACATTTTTCCTGCTTTCATATTGCCTTTCATGTCAATCAGAACAGTACCAATCGATATTTTTTCCGTTTTAACAATTTATTAGTTTATTTTGGGAAGCGAATGAAAAAGAATGGTAAACTATGATTACTTAATAATATTTAAATAGTTTTTGTTCTTTAATCTGTTTCTAAAATAGTTGCAAATTTGTTAAGAAACTGCTTATTCAAACTTAACATCAAATTTGCTGTTGACAAACAAGAATTATAGATTTCGAAAAGATAAGAATAGTTACATGAGCTTTAATTTCCCAAATAGCAGCTTCCAAAGACTAAAATTACATTTCTACATCTAATGATTGCAACGATATGAAAAAATATTTTTTTTATTTTTGAAATAGAAGTAATTTATTTTGTACGTGCTTGATTAGATAACAAAACAAAGTTCCTTTCAAAGATATCTTGTTTAACATATTTTTTTCAAATGCATTAATTTTTATTATATATATTTCTCAAATAATATAATAAGATTTGAAACTTCAGTAGCTCAAATGTATTTTGATAATTAATTTACATACATAAATGTAGAAAATTCAAAAAAGCATTCAGTTATTTATGAAAATGGCTTAATTGAAATTTGGCAAGTAAGAATAAGGCTTATGCAATGAACCTATTTTCATCAGCGCAATGTATTTAAAACAATTCTCCAATTCTTACTACTTTTCCGGGCAATTGATCGAATTTCTATCACTGCAAAGTTTACTTTTATAACTTCTTCACTTCAGTTAACCAAACATTTAATTTGGCTTTTAGAACAAAAGTCGCAATCTTGGAATTCCGCTTAGTGTATTCCCTTTACTCAGCGCTTTCTTCTCTTTAAACAAATTAGAAACCTTAAATCTTCAGAGGGCCTTCATCATTACTTTTCCAAAACATCCCCTGTCCCTAATTAGTTCCCCAAACTGAAGGACATGCAAATGAGTTTAACCAAAACTCGACAGAAACAGCTTTCTTGGCGATCGCCAATTAAATACCAATAACTAGCCACCTTCTGATTCATTAGCATAGATGGAGTGCTCTCGATTGCCTCAAACGCAATCAAAGAATCTCCTCCAGGCGCGAACAGAGTGCTGCGAAATAGCACATCTGTCGATACCATTCATGGAACGATGATAATTAATGATTGATAAACGGGATATGGCAACAGTCAGAAATTGGTTTAGGAGCTATACAAAGCTAATTGATCGACGAAATGGTTGTCAGAATCGATGCATTAAGAAAATAGAAACCGGTGCTTCAAGGTTTATTTCAAACGCATTTCATTACATACACTGAATATAACATTACTTAAACAATAATTAAGAAAGTGAAACAATATTAAATTAAAGGTATAAAGCGTGAATTATTTGAATTTCTTGATGAAAGAGTTATTTAAAGATTTCAATTCTTGGCAAATCAGGTTTTATTAGAATATAGCAATGAAAATATCAAAAAATGCTCTCATCTGAGTATTTAAAATAAATGGTACTTGCAAGTTATTTCAAATTCATTTTTCAATGAGAATTGTCTTGTATTAATTTATACAAGTAAATTTAATGCTTAGATTCGATTTGCAATAATGCAATTTAAAACATTTTTCTTGCTTATAAAAGTCAAACAAAATAAACTGGTTCTAAAGAAAATTTTAAGTTAGAAAAAGCAAGAAAGGGATCAAATGGTATCACAAACACATAATACTTAAGACCATAAATGTCTAAAATGTCTTTGAAAATTAATTTCTAGTAAACGGAGGGGGAAATTTTTACATCATTGTGGTATCACCAAACTATAAAGTGACTTCTGTGTGGCACTTTCCTTGAAAATGATAATAACATTTATTCCAGTCTACAAAAAAATTAAACTTTCTAAGAAATTCTTCTTTTAAATTCTTGCTTTCCTGTCTCAACTACAGCATGAACATTGCTTGAACAACAGAATTTTACTTACATATTTCTATAAATCCACAATTAAATTCAAATTTCTCAATATGAGACATTGATAACGTTTGAACAAAACACCCTTTGAACAAATATTGAAATTTTATGTTAAAAATATTTCTTTTGATAAATATTAAAATAAAATGCTTAAAAACTATGTTCCGAAAAATTAAAGTAAACATCCATAAGAAACAAGCATCCTTGAAAATTACAGTTTTCATATTTGTGTTTTTGTGGTTCTTAACTTGAAACGTCGGCAAACATGTTGACGTCTTCAATTTTTCTCTTAAAGAAAACAAAAAAAAAAAGATAAATTTATTAAAAATGAGTATTTTCGTGATAAATTTCTTGTAATTTTTTTCTTTTATAGGACGCCAGGTATCTCTCAAAAAACAAATAGAACAACATTTTTTGGTTTATCAAAAGGAAACTTTTTTTTGGAAAATATGTAGATAATTCACAATTTTATTATTTATCATAAACGAAAAAAAGCTCACCAAATAAAAATGCTTTGAAATATATTAATTTTATTAAAATTACAAGCTTCAGGATTCCAATATTATATTTGACGAAATTTATTTACCAATGTGTATCACAAAATATAATCTATATTTTACTTTTTCACCTTTATACATCCCACACACTCTTGTAAAATAATCATTTGAGCATTCAAGAAAAATAGAATAATTTGAAATGTATGCAATAAAAAATAAAGAAATATGTAAACACAAGAATCTCACTGTGAGAACAAAATTATGCATCATAATTTTTTTCTCTTTGGATTTAGAGCTTTCTCATAGAGAAAGATTGGCATCTGAATTATATCAAGATCTATAATCTATAGTATCAATCTATTTTATTAATCTATAATATTTATTATCATATTTTTAAATTATTAATCTGAATTGCCAAGCCTTTACTCTGTCGCTTAAAGGACATAACTATATAGATAATGCACATTAACATTTTTAAGCAACAACACTGCTAGCCAATGGTAAAAGCGATTATTTAAGATAAGCTCAAGAAAATAGCAGAAGATAATATATAAAAAAAGTGTCGCAAATAACGTCTGCGCCTTTTGACAAGGATTCGAACTTAAAACTTATCGGAGGGAGAAAGAAAAGCTAAATATAAGGGGTGGTGATTAAATGAAAAAGTACAAAATACACGGTGGGTACAAATGTAGACTTTATTCAAAATGTACACAATAGGCTTGAACACAACGATCCCACAGATGATGAACAAGCCGCAGGACTCCTTGCTCTCAGAATTCCTGTGGCCGTGTCGAAACCAAGTCTTTCATAGTGTCCTTGAGTACGTCGTCCGAGTTGAAGCGCTTCCCTTTTAGGTGTTTCTTCAGTGGACCAAATACATGGAAATCACATGGCGACATGTTGGGCCTGTAGGGCGGATGGTCCAATGCCTCGCACTTGAGCGTGGCAGGTTCCATGTGTGTGACAATGGAAACGTATGGACGCGCGTTATCATGGATCAGAACCAAACCCCTCGTGAGCAGTCCCTGTCTTTCGTTTTTGATTGATCTGCGTAGGCATCGCAGTGTCTCACAGTACACATCGGAGTTTATGGTTTTTCTGTGCTTGAGGAATCCTGGCCTCATACGGACTGCCGCATCATTTAGACGCCGCTTTTGATAAGAGCCTCTGCTGTCTCCTGCGCATGTTCCGAACTCAGTCAGAAACTCCAATCACATCCCGAGATGTCTCGCTACGTTCTCCCATGGCGGAATATGCAAATATTTAACTGTTACGTTTTTACGTCGTTTCGTACCTTTTCATTTGATCACCTCTGGTATTTAGATTCAAATATACCCAAATCAATTTTAGATGATTTGCTTTTGGCCTTAACATTTACTTTTTGAATTCAAGAGCTAATTAGATTAGAACTTACTGTCCTAAAGGGATTTTAAAACACAATAAACACATTTGACACTGAGTGGACAACACAAACTGCTGAACAGAAAGACTATTAACCATATAGCTGGCAGCTCGAGTTTATATAAAACTAATAAGGAAAAATAAAGGATGATAACTTGAGAAAAAATAAAACAACAAATCTAAAATTTCTCGAATCTACAATATTTTCTAGAATTTAGGGAATGAGAAACTATTCCGTCGTGTTTTCAACACATATCCCATAACATTTATAATATTATTATAAACTATAAATAGATATATTTTTATGAAAAATTTTTTACCCACGTCTGGGAGATAAATCTCATTTTTTTCCCCACAGAAATATCTGATTCATGGAACTGATTAGTTCATTCATTCATTCATTTTCAGATTGCACACTCTTTATTCGGCAACAGTTGACAAAATCAATCAATCAATTCACGAGTACGTCATGCACAATTCACGAATGAAGAGTTTGAAAGATGAGAAAGACTAAAAGCGTAACGCCTTTTTAACAAAAACAGGGATATAGTTATCCTGTAAGATAATATTTAAAGGAGCAAACTAATGAATCCGTCAACGGCATTACACATAAACAAGCAGATTACAAAACGCGAAATTTACTGGACAGCTATAATCTCCGCTGCTGACAAGTTACGCTCGAATTACTTTCAGAATACTTCAAAATCGTGGAATAAACACTGCGAGCAGAAGCTGATGAGCCATTAATGAATAACGAACGAACGTGCCAAAAATAAATCATTGCATGGACTGACCAGTTTTCTGCTACGCATACATAATGCACGTGAAAATATTTGAACAGTTCAATGAAATAAATTTTCTAAAAATTACTCGACTTCAGTATTAAGGTAAAGGGATTTAATAATATGAAAAAGGAAGGGAAAAAGCTTGGTTTTTAAATGCGATTAATGAAGAATTATTTAGAAAAAAATTAAATTTCACTTAATTTATTCTCTATTTTAAAGTCAAATACTGAGTTAAATTAATGCTAAAGGTATTTTCAGAATTATTGAAGCATGAAATACAATGAAACACGTACCCACATTATTACTGTACAACATGATATGTAAATTTAAAAAACGTAAGTACTGTATTTTTCAGTTTAGTGGATTAAATATATCAAATTTTATAAATGTATATTTAAGTTGCTTTTGAGAGTGCAATATCTCATACTAGAGTTGACACGAAATATCGTAGGCATAAGTTAGAGAGCATTTCATAAAAAAGCATTCATTAACATACATCCATCACTGTCAAGTGACCATAACTAGGATCCAGTTGGCACACCCTTTTGTCAAGTTTTATGCAGCAGTTACAGGCTAGACTGCAGCCTTGTTAAAAAGGATTGAAGTCACTACCTGCCTATCAAAAAAAAAAAAAAAAAAATCCAACACCAAATGTGCCAATAAGCTCCAGTTTAATGAGAAAAAACTTCCAGTCAAAAATTGTTCTAATAGATTATCAACACTTAAAGATATTCATAAAAAGCTATTATTACATTCATATAAAACTATTAAACAAGGCTTTTTATTTAATGGTATTTTATTTTTATAATTCGTTGTGAAGTTTATATTATATATATATATACTACAAACTATTTTTTTAATTAAAGATAACTCATACTAGTCAATTATGAATATCGCTACTTTCAACTTAAGAATTTACAAATTTAAGAAAATACCATTTGCATGCACAAAAATATCTTATTTCACAATTTTTTAAAACAACCATACAGAAAATTTTTCTGCGTATTGTGACCTGGACCTACATGGAATTTTAATAGATTCTTCAAAATAATAAATACTGAGTTTTTAATTATGTTTTCAGAATATACACTCAGTTTCGCAGAAATTTACAATGAATAATGGGCCAGCAACTGATAAAATTGCATAAATCACGAATGTTAAAAGAAGATTATAATAGGAAAAGTTACCGAGAAACTGTATATGCATGAGAAAAGTGCATTTATATAAAAAAAGTTTTAAGAGAAATAAAATATGTAATGACTGAATATAGTAATCAACAAGAATATCTTTAACAGAACAGCTGAAAACACAATGTCATTTTGACTTTTAACAATTTACTGATACAACATATTTTAAACAAAGAGCATGTCTTTAACTTTTGAAATCTTCAATTTCCAATTAAACCTACATGTAACAAAATAGCTAAAGAGTTTACAATGAATATTTAAGCTTTTGAATATCTTTCTAAGCGACAAAAGAATCCTTGAAGATGGAGCGCCGCTTAAGCATCTTCAAAACGAAATAAAAGGGGTCTCCAAGACTGAGTTTAAGGCCTTGGAAAGAGGACACAGCCCACACATGGTGTCAAACATCCAACTTTCGGTTCTACAAGAGGTAAATAAATAAGAAGTCAGGAAAGCTACTTGCCTATTCAAGACACGGACTTCCGTGGTGGCTTCGATTGAAATTCGCGAAACGTTCTAAGCTCTCAACGCACATACGCCACTCGCATTTTTGTGGCTTTTTCCAAAGGAGGTGGCAACATCAGCACGCATCAACGGATCTGTGTACGTTTTTTATTAATTCCGGTTTTACGGATATTTTGCTTCATTTTCTCCCTTATTGTAGTCATGTCGAGTCATAAATGTTGCACAAGAATGGAAAATGAATGAGAAAAGTACCTGTGGATCACCAGATTTAATCCATTTGTCCCTCTCTCTATGAGGAAATGTTACATAAAAACTTCCAATTTATCAGAACTCTCATTCCTCACTAAATATTAGCCTATTTTTTTTTTTTCTTCAACGGGTAAAAGTATTTCGAATAAAAAAAAGACATAGTCAGAAGAAAAGACCTGTACAAAAACTATTTTAATTTGCATTGTTTCTATTCTTGAAAATATTAGTTTGGGGAAAAATAAATCCATTATTTTTACGTGAACTTTATGCAACTTCTTTTGGATTCGCTTTGTAAGAAGGTTTAAAACAGCTTTCATGTAGATTTTTAGGTCTTGCGCGTTACAACTGCTGACATGCGGTTAACTTCGATCATTTTTGATATTTTATAGACATTTTTGACGATGCTGTATCTACATGCGAGGTGCATCTCAAACATCAAAATACTCGAACGGAATCGACGAAACAAAAATTGTACGTAAATGGTTGTTACAGTCTTATATAGGACGATAAACATCTTTCACAATTATAGCCACCTGGCTATCTTTTTTACCCTTACAAGAGAAAAACGAAAATGTATCGAATTTTCTGATTGTTGTCTTCTATTTTTAAAACCTTGTACTCGTAACTGAATTAATTAAACAAAAAACCGCAAGAAGATATTTTAGTTTCAAATGTCACCTTTCCAACGAGCATAAATCTGAAATTGTTTGATATATACTTCACGAGATATCGATCACTACAGACGTCTACTGAAAAAATAATGGATTACTTTTTCCCCAAACTAATATATGTTAGTGCACCAAAAAATGAATTAAGAGCAACATTAAGTCATTAATTTTTATACAATTGTATACTCTTTTTTTTTTTTTTTTTTTTTTTTTTGATAATAAAATGATTACATACAAATGAAATAAAAGAAAATTGATTTGCGATAATTCAATTAAAAAAATCCATGCAGAAATTAAAAAACCATTTCAGCAGATGTTCTTTTATAGATCACTTATGATTTTCAATAAATCTAAAAATTATTTCAACTTTGAAATAATGTCGTTTATCTTTGTGTTCGTTAATAGGCATTGAAGACTATCGAGACAAATAGTAATTATTTTTCACTTCTGAAATCTCATTGTTACAAGATATGTCAAAACCAACAATAAGTCTATAATTAATGATAGAATATAAATACTTCAATAATAGGTTATGCATTTACAATAAGCATAAAGTAAGAAATAAGGGATTTCTAAAAAAATACACACACAATAATACCATTCAGCTATTTTTAGTAACACAAGTCAAGAAACCTGTCACAAGTTCGCTTCATTCAGATAAAATAATTGAATGGTCTAAAAATAATCTTTAATATCCTATAAAAGTATTTAAGTATAGGAAAATAACTTAAAATAAGTACAAGAAAAATATGTATATCTTTTATATGCTAAGTGAAAAGTCAGTTTATGGAGATAAGAATTTTCTTGAACATAAAATATAAATAACTAATTTAATGATGAAATTGAGCAAATATTCATCGTAATAAAAATAAAAGTATGGGGACCATAATATTCTTGTAGTTTTCGATAAATTTTAAGTCGAACTAGAAAAAAAAACAGCTACTTTATATTCATAACGCTACATAAAATTATAAAATTGAAATTTTTAGCACCATTAGATAAAAAATAAAACAAATACAGCTTTCGGATCACAGTCATGAAAAATTTAAATAACTGCATAAATTCCAGGCAGACCAAGATATAAATCTCTAAAATTACCTAAGCAAGAAACGGAAAGAATCCATACTTTAAATATATTTTAAACCTAGTTTTCCACTAAATAAATGTTATCGCACACACGTTCCCTGGTAGGTAAATTTCGCGCCCAACATTTTAACAGGCCCATGCCAAGGAAACGTAAAGCCTACAGATATTTGCTTTTGGTGAGGCCGCTGACGCAATTTAATGCCTAAGCCGCGGAAAAGCAAACACAAACTGCTTTTCAAGACCATCGTCTAAGCTTCCATTACAGGACAGAAAACATTTTATTATGCGAAAATTTTATGTCCTGGGAACACGCTTAAATGATATATCCCGCGCGTTTAGACTGTGAGCGCCATTTTCTTTTTGAACTGGCACTTCAGAAGAATTGTTGCCAAAAGCAGTTAGGCGGATAATTCTGCAAAGGATTCCCCGCTTAAATGGCTTTATACGCACTAATAGCGTTTGTAAAATAAACTGTTTCAATTTTAATTAAATGAAGATTGTCTTTCTTTATATTTTTGAAATTATTTTCTATCGTATATTGCTTTTTATAAGCTGTTTGCAGTAATTATATAGGAACAAAAAGGAATCTTATATTACTAATTCCAAATGTCTTAAAGCCAGGATCTTTACTAAGTATTTTTTATTTTTATTTTTTTTAATTCTGTAAGTAAAAAATTTGCATTATTATTTTTTATACACTTATTCAATCATTTATAAGAAATAAAACCATCATATAAATTTACAAAGTGAGTTTATTAGTCACTAAAGAGATTTCAACAAATAATGCAGTTAATATTACTGTTGAAAAGTTAATTTTTTATTTAAAAGAATATAACAAAAATATTCTGATTATTCAATTATTTTTTATTTTATATTCAAGCAATTGAAAATGTGTTCTGTGGTGAAAATA